>CM062814.1:881213907-881447387 GCA_031772625.1 Pinus tabuliformis
AGTTTGATTTAGTGTTCAGTGCACACAAGTGCTCCATTATTGACAGGGAGACTCGTCTTACGGTTGTTGTTGGCCTAGAGGATCATGGTCTATACAGGCTTCTTGACACTAGTGATTCTCCAGAAGTGGCTCTAGTGACTCGTGTTTCTCCCATCGGCACTCTGTGGCATCAGCGATATGGGCATCTAAACATTCAGTATCTCTCTCAGCTCTCTCGGGAGGGACTTGTGTCTGGATTACCTGATATTTAGACTCAGTAGTTGGGAGTGTGCGGCGCCTGTCAAGCTGGCAAGCAACATCGATCTTCATTCAAGGATGGAGAATCTTGGCGAGCATCTAAGGTACTCCAGTTAATTCATGTTGATATTTGTGGTCCTATGAATACATCTTCAGTTACTAGTTGCAAATATTTTTTGCTTATTGTAGATGATTTCAGTAGAAAGATGTGGGTGTACTTTCTAAAACATAAATCTGATGTATTTAGTATCTTTCAAAAGTTTAAGTCCTTAGTAGAAAAAGAGTCTGGTTGTAATATCATAACTCTTAGGACATATTACGGGGAGGAATTTTGTTCTTCTGCTTTCTCCAACTTTTGTGATACCCATGGCATCAAACACCAGTTAACTACACCCTATACTCCTCAGCAGAACAGTGTTGTCGAACGTCACAACCGTACAGTTGTTGAAATGGCTTGTTCCATGTTACAACACAAGAGTGTTCCAAACAAATTTTGGGCTGAAGCAGTGTTTACTATTGTCTATATTCTTAGCCAAACACCTACTCAGGCTGTTAAGGGGAAGACTCCAGAAGAGGTTTGGTCTGGTCGTAAGCCTCAGATCAGTGACCTCAAAGTGTTTGGCTCGGTTGCATATGTTTGGATTTCAACTGCTAAGCGCTCTAAGTTGGATTCCAAAAGCCAGAAACTCATGATGACAAGGTACAGTGACCACCACAAGGCCTATAGGCTAATAGATATAAACACTGGTCGTTTTAGCTTCAGGGGGGACGTAGTGTTTGATGAAGACAACAGATTCTTTCAGTCTCCTACTTCTGCGCAGTGTTCTGAAGATCAGCCTCACGGTGTTCTTCTTCTGTTAGGTCCACCTGATGGGATGGATGATGCAGCATCAATATTTAATGATGCACTACCTAAGCTTCCTCCGGAAAAAAATCCTCCTCTTGTTGCTCCTGTTGTTCCTGAACCTCCTCCACCCACTCCTGATATTGGTTCTTCTACTCTCCGGCCTAAATGGTGGGCTAAAACTATTGGTGATCTCCGGGATAATGAGCTCCTTGAAGGTAGAACTTCCCGAAATAAGAGCAAACACCAGCCTACAGTAAATTTTTCTCTTATGGCTAACTTACACAGTGTTTTTGAGCCTCAAACCTATTCAAAGGCTAAGGGTATACCTAAGTGGGAGCAGGCTATGGAAGCAGAATTCCAGAGTCTTCAGAAGAATCACACTTGGACCCTTTCTAATCTTCCTACAGGGAAGAAGCCCATTAGCTGCAAATGGGTGTATAAAGTAAAATACAAAGCTGACGGGACCCTCGACAAGTATAAGGCTCGCCTTGTTGCTCGAGGATTCTCACAGAAGGAAGGCATAGACTATGAGGAGACCTTTGCTCCTACAGCCAAGATGAGTACCATACAGCTTGTCCTTGCCTTAGCAACTCAGTTCAGTTGGAAATTCCATCAGATGGATGTAACGAGTGCTTTTCTCAATGTGACTTACAGGAAGAAATCTACATGACGCAGCCTCCAGGATTCAAGGTTGTCCGTCAAGAACAAAAAGTTTGTAGATTAGTCAAAGCACACTATGGTCTGAAACAAGCCCCTCGGGCTTGGTACATGAAAATTGATAAGTACCTAACAGATCATGGTTTTCAGCGGAGTCCATCTGATGCAAACCTGTATATCAAACATACTAGTGATGATATTCTATTTGTGGTTGTCTATGTGGATGATCTTGTCATTACTGGCAATTCAGCACATTTGATCCATCAGATCAAACAGGATTTGTGCAACACTTTTGATATGACAGATTTGGGACTTCTTCATTACTGTTTAGGGGTGGAAGTCTGGCAGACTGAGAACAACATCTTTCTCTCTCAATCCAAGTATGCCATAAATCTTGTGGACAGGTTCAGAATATAGGATTGCAAACCTACCACGACTCCTATGGAACCAGGGCTCAAACTTTCAGCTCAGTCATCCTCACCACTTGTGGATGAAACTTTATTCAGGCAGTTAGTGGGCAGCCTCATCTACCTTACTGCCATTCGACCTGATATCAATTTTGCAGTGAACTACATTTCACGCTTCATGTCAGCTCTTAAGGCTGATCATTGGATAGCAGCAAAGTGTGTGCTACGTTATGTCAAAGGCACTCCTGATTATGGACTTTTGTACACTCGGAGTTCAGATCCTACACTCGGTGGTTATACAGATTCACACTGGGCTGCTTCGGTTGATGACCGTAAATCTGCAGCTGGGTATGTGTTTAGTCTGGGATCCGGCGTTGTCACATGGGCTAGTAAGAAGCAGCAGGCAATGGCTCTCTCCTTGACAGAAGCAAAATATCGGGGAGCAGTTAAGGCATCGTGCGAGGCAGTTTGGCTTCGACATATGCTTGTGGATATGCAAGTTTCCCAGGCAAGTCCTACTCCCTTGTTCTGTGATAATCAAGGAGTGCTCAAACTCGCCAAGAATCCAGTCTTCCATGAACGAACAAAGCATGTGGAAACTCATTGTCACTACATTCGACAACGTGTTGAAGACGGATCCATTCATTTGCTACATGTTCCCACAGCGGAGCAGCCAACAGACATCTTCACCAAGCCTCTTGGTCCTGATAAGTTTGTAAAATTCAGAGGGTCTATAGGTGTTGTAAATAGATTGAGCATTAAGGGAGGGTATTAGAATAATGCTATTTTAGTGTTTACTGCTCATCTATGATTGTAATTAGCAGTTTCTTGTTAGAAACTCGTTGTTTCTATATTCTTAGTAGAAACTTCTTGTTTCTACTTTCTTAGTAGAAACTTCTTGTTTCTGTAAATACAGTTGTATTATTTATTGAGCTTTACTGCTCATTGTAAATTCAATTGATTCATTGATTACATCCTTGACATACACCTTCATGATCTACCTAAATCTTGGAAATCCCTGAAACCATTATGCTCAAGTCAGGAAAGCCCTGTAATGAAGTTGAGCAAATCTTTGGTGACAAATCTCACACTAATAAGTGTTGAGAAATCTAGGGCATTCAAAGTTACAAGATTTCTCTACTTGATAATTGCTTGTGGTACACTTTTACTTCTTAGCTTATAATCTTTTCTTTGTTATGTTATTATTGTGTTTTCTTCATCAAGACAATTACCAATATGCACAATAAAAGACGAGTGAAACAGTATGTAGGCTTCTCAGCCAGGCCAAAACCTCTCAACTCTTGAGAGGAAAACCCGATCAAAATTCTTCTTCTAGATCTTCAATAGATAAGTACCAAGACCATGAAACAGACCCTTGACTCTAGTATCCTCCCAAGAACCTTCTCACTAACCTTGATGCTCTGCCTCTTCCTTTCTTCGCCTTTCTTCTTGATCTCGAATTGCTCTCCTCAACTCCTCCTAAAGAACCTCGGTCTCTATCTTTTCACTACTCCTCCTCCACTTCCCTTAGAGAATCTCGATCTCTAGGTCTTTACTAGTTTCCTCTAGAGAAACTCGGTCTTTAGATCTCTACTTCGACCTTTCTAGAAAAATCCTTCCTTGTTGCCCCGAAAGAAACCTTTCCTTCGCTTGCCCAGAAGAAACCTCCTCTTTGTTGCCCCAGAAGAATTTCTTCTTCACACTTCTGTTTCACCTTTACTTCACACTTTACCTTCACCAAATTCAAGTCGAGTTGCTTGGCTCGAATGGAGGTTGAATACATCTATTTATACCTCTCCACATGATCTTTAGGTCAACTTGACTGTTGGACTTAGGCCGACTTTATCTAGCATG
Organism: Pinus tabuliformis; assembly: GCA_031772625.1. Lineage (NCBI taxonomy): Eukaryota > Viridiplantae > Streptophyta > Pinopsida > Pinales > Pinaceae > Pinus > Pinus tabuliformis. The sequence continues at coordinate 881,217,910 of CM062814.1, forward strand.
TTCTTCCATCATTTGTAGGCCGACTTGAAGAGGATAGATGACAAGTTCTTGGAGGATACTTTACATAGTCAATATTGAGCTTTTACAACGTGTAACATGACTTCATTTACATGACAATGACTCTAATATTTTATGAAAAGATGACAAAAAAAATACTAAAGCCTCTCAATGGGAGTCTTGACTCAAAAACAAAATCCCTTGTTTATGAAACCCATGAAGCAAGTCAATATAATAATTTTATTTTTCTTATTTATATCTCATTACATAAAATCATATTTACATGTCATTATGAAGACCAAATCTAGTTACACTTTTCAACACTCCCTCTTAACTAGAGAAGTATTCAAAATGGTACTTGGACTTTCTCAATCTGAAGAATCTCTCATAAGAATAATTCGGATTTGTAACTCATTTGTATAGCATCATATCAACCAGCATTGTTACATAGCAAGGCCTTAACTAACAGCTCCATCTTTCCACAAGATTTGACCTCAATGCTGGCGAGACCAATGATTTATAGACACACTGATCATTGTCTCTCTCGAAACATACCCCACCCGGGTTCTCTCAAGATATTCTCCATGAGGACTATTCTTTTCCTGGACTCCCGAGTCCCCAGTCCCACAAAGAATATCGATCCTCCACTACTCTTACTGTTGGATGCCCTATCTCATCCTCAAAGAGCATCGGATGCCAAATGATTACACAATCCTCCATTTTGTCTTCACAGGTGAAGACTAGAATGACATCTCTATCTCTCCTTTTTAAACTAGGAGGATATATTCCAATAAAGGAATGTACTCATTCCTATCACAAAGGAATGTACCTAAGCTCAATGCTCCCTCTTAACTAGGGCCCTGTCGCAGCTCCTCATGTCGAGATCCTAGAACAATCAACTCCTTGAAGAGTTCCTTCCTTTGATGTCATGAATTTCTTCTTCATTAAGGAGTCTTCATCTTTGGGAACTCCTACATAGGGCACAAATCATCCATCAATTTATCCATGAGTTTAGTCATGTCCTCAACTCATCAAAAAGTGATGCATCAGATTTTCCATCTGGCTTTGCTTCATGTCATTCTACTTTCATGCCATATTTTTCAGAAGGACATTACATCCTTCTATATGGTCTGCTTGGAAGTCATCCACAGATTTCCCTTTGGCAGTCCTTTGTGATGTTCTTTCACCATGACATCTTACTCTAAGTATTAGCATCCTGCATGCAGATTGACACATCTCCCACAAATACCTACTGTTAAGGGTCTCTATCTTTTTCCAACTCCTATCAGAGTCTCCACATCTTTCCGGGAGATATTCTAGTCAAATTTTCTTGGACTTCGGATGCTGAATGCCTCCTACCTTCATTGCATATTATTACGATCTCTTCCTACCTTTTCACACTTCATTCCGAGGAGCTTCCAATCATAGTTCCTTGATTGTAGTCAGCTTCCTCATGATTCATATTATGTTGATTTCATCTAGTGTGACTTATGCTTTGCTGCAATATTTCGGAGGAGGAGATTCTTTCTTCTCTTGATCATGCTTCCCAAGATGGAAATAGCGATCCATATTATCTGCAACCATATGACATGACCTTCATAATAATCTAAGTATACATACCTCATCTTCTTTTTGGTAATCCAGACTTCCTATAGAAGCTTCATTCGAAAAGACTTTATCCTTTAGACTTTCTTTCCTGTTATGTCATCATACCATCATCTCTTGAATCCCACGAGTTGGAATTCCTGATGAAACTCTTTCTTTCCTTTTAGATCGGTGAATCCTTTGATGAGGACTCCATCAAAGAAACTTGGGCATCTTTCATGTCCTTACCCGACAGATGTTTCCTTATTGACTATTGTATGATGATCCCAGTCGATGATGGCCTCTGCTTCTTTCTATAAGTATCAATGAGGTTTCCAAAGAGCCTCCTATTCTTTGTAATTAGTAGAATTTATACTAGACATACTTTCTACTTCCTATATCGTGAGCTCTTACTTCTAATGCTTCTATCACGGTGCTATTTTATTTGTACTGCATCCTATCTATAACTTTACAAGTGAGAGGTACCTTGAAGATCATCTCAATCATAGTAGAGATCCTTTTGCTTCTTCCTTCTTAAGCTTCTTTGACTCGGGTTCTTTCACTTCCTTAGTTGTATAGTCTTCTTCCTTGTTCCTCTTATGTTTAGGACAATCTCTTCAATAGTGCCCAAGACTTTGACAACCATATCATCTTTCCTTAGCCATGTTCTTCTTTGAAGTACCAAACTTTCCAAATTTCCCTTTTCTTCTTGTCACTAATTGTTCCCTTCTATCTGATCTTTTGTCGCTTTCTTTCTTCATCATGTCTTCTTCTGCCTTGCAGAGAGACCATAATTTGATGAATGGGATAGCTTCCTCTTCCTCAGTAGATATGAGGTTACCTTGTTCTTCAGTCAATGCATCTAGAATAACATGGATCATTTCGTTACCAGATACCATCTCTCCTAGATCCTGTAATTGACCTTTTATTTGAGATGCCTTTGAGAGACATGACAATGTCCCTTCATCCTTTGATACCTTCAATTTATGTAGATCAAATCTAAGTGATATGATCTTTTCTAACGTTCTTTTAGAGAAAATTTCTCCCAACTTATCATATATTTCTTTAGATGTTCCCAGCTCCGCCACATAGGAAATGAGTGGATTTTTGATAGATTCCTTAAGAATATTTTGAGCCTTGAGATCCCTTTCCATGTATTCAAATTATGCTTGTTCTTTGCATGGCTTGGAGACCTTTCCATGCACATGATTTACTTCGAGGACAATGTCTATCCTTCTTTTCCATACAAGGAAGTTTCATATCCCAACCAGCTTTTGGTTCTCCTTGAAACATGAAGTCATTTTTACTAAATTGGATTATAATAAAAAGGTACTTACTTGTCAAGATCGAATCTTCAACTTAATGATGAACTTGTTGCTTCTTACTTCGAATCTTTTACGGAGATTCTTACTTTAGTGAGGGAAGATTGCCTTCTATGATCTTTGCTTCAAAAGGGAGAAGATTGTCTTACAATCTAATCTTCCTTAGATTTTAAGAGCTTCCACTTCCTTGGTGATGTATGATTTCTGGAGTGCTACTAGGGTTTCAATGCCTTTTCCTTCTTCCTTAAAGATAAATTCAAGACTCTTGCTTGGAGTATTCTTTGATCTAGGGTTTTGGTTTGATGAAGATCTAAATCTCTTGCTTGGTGTTCTTTGACTTGCTTTGATCCTTCTTTGAAGTTCGATTCTCTTGTGTCTACTTGCTTTGACTGCCCCTTCTTGTCTTCAACACCTAAGCTCTGATACCATGTTGAGAAATCTAGGGCATTCAAAGTTACGAGATTTCTCTGCTTGATAATTGCTTGTGGTACACTTTTACTTCTTAGCTTATAATCTTTTCTTCGTTATGTTATTATCGTGTTTTCTTCATCAAGACAATTACCAATATGCACAACAAAAGACAAGTGACAAAGTATGTAGGCTTCTCAGCCAGGTCCAACACCTCTCACCCCTTGAGAGGAAAACTCGATTAAAATTCTTCTTCTAGATCTTCAATTGATAAGTACAAAGACCATGACACAGACCCTTGACTCTAGTATCCTCCCAAGAACCTTGTCACTAACCATGATAAGTCCCTTCTCTTATTGTCAAATGTTGGAGTTGGCTTCTTCGACTTCTATTTGGAAGGTCTTCCTTTCCCTTTTCCTTTCCTGGCATTTGTTGTAAAGGTTGTAGGTTCTCCTTCTTCTTGTCTCTGAATTCTCTCTCTCGAAATGAGCCTGGATTCTTCTCGAGTACAATTTCCCAAAAGTTCATCAAATGAAGGGAGCTCCTTTCTACTACTAATGCTTGAAATGAATGTCTCCCAAGACATGGGGAGTCCACCAAGGGTCGTCTGCACAAGCTTTGTATCAGGTATGATTTCTCCAATGGAAAGAAGTTAATCTCTTATTTGAGAGATTCTCATGAAGCAATCTACTATAGATTTTGACTTGGACATCTTGATGTCATAGAGTTGACTTTCAAGGAAATCATGTGGCTAAGATTATTGGTTTCATACATCCCAATCAATTTTTCATACATCTCTTTTGACTTGTTCATCCTGGACACATGAGTGACGAGATGATCCCTAAGAGAATCAATGATGAACTTCTTAGCCTTGATCTCACCCTTCTTGTACTTGATTTGACATTGGCATTGGCATTCTCAAGGGGTTCAACTACCTTGCCCTCCACATACTCCATCACATCATTCACTTCAAGGGTAACATCCAATCTAGCCCTCCATACTGCAAAATTCAAGGCATCATTCAACTTCTCTTCAATCTTGAAGTAGGAGGAAGTCATCTTGTTCAAGAGATGTGATCACCAAATCAGCAAGAGAAGTGTCTCGAGGGGTGTAATCTTTGTTCTGCAATTGCTGATATTCCCCTGCGCTCTAAAACCATGTTAATTTTGCTCAAGTTCTATGTTGTTATAATTACTTAAAACAATGTAGCATTCAATTTCATTCACCCCAGTAATAGTTAAGAATTCATAGATAGAGCACTAAACAGTAATGCACAATAGAAGATAGCCAGGCACAATGAGACAGATTTTTTGTCAAAGGCTAGGGCAAAATCTCGCAAGGAAGAAACCCCAAAATCAATTCTTCTTCTTCTTAGACATTCAATGAATGTCCAACTAAGATACATAATCCAATTTGTAGATCCATAGATAGTCAAAGTCAACCTTTGACTTTCCCAAGTCAAATCCAGTCAAATGAGAGAAATATCAACAATTTGTTACTGTCAAAGGGCAAAATTTCGGCCTACAACTACCATAGTCAGCCTCAGTCAAATCACAGTCAAAACTTACGGTCAAGGAGCCAGTCAAACCCTATAGTCAACCTAAGTCAATGAGCTAGAACAGGAGTAAAATTCAGTCAACATAGAGTCAACGATTTGGCCTTCTTCCTCAGTGAAAGATTCAGTAAAATAGCAAAATATTTGAGCTTCTTTCCTTAGTCAGAACTTGATCAAACAAATCTCAAATAGCCCAGGTCAATGAAAGTCAAAACAAAGGGAGATGCTAGACAATGCAAAACAAAAAGTCAACTTTTGGTCAAACAGAAAATGTCCTTCTCCTTTGCACATGTGAACTCGCTCTAGCTATTTCAGATCAGATTGATGTGTGAGGAGATACCAAAATGAAGTCCAACAAAGTAATATTTATGTGTGTTTGGAAGTGGCTTTTCCATTTGTGGAGCCGACTTGTCCTTCTTAGGGTGTAACGAAAAAGGTTCGTATACTTCAGCGAAAACATCCATTGCAGGACAGGTAACTGTATATTGAATATTATATAAGAATTGATGAGATGATTACAATGAGGGTGAAGACCTACTTACATACCCTAGGCAGGTGCCTCTTCACCCACAGTCATGTCCTTAAGGACATACCTCTTCATTAACTAATTATTAGTTAATTAATCATTAATCATTATTATTGTTATTTAAATTATTTGTATTATTTCTATATATATTTTATTCATAACATTGCCTTTCTCTTCAAAAAAGCTTTGTCCTCAAAGCTCATCACTGGCAAGGCGTGTCATCTATTTCTTGTCTTGTAAATTGTTCGCATATTTGTACGAATTCTTGGAGTTGTCATCTTCGTTGATACAAGATGATAACATCCTCTAAGTGATAAACAAAATTGTCGCACAAAAAAGGTATCTGACCATCCTAAGTTAATCTTCTGTGGAATCTTCTGGTAACTGGAAACTTCTGGTGAATTGTTATCACATGAGAAGATTGTACAAACTTTAGTATTCATTGGAACATAAGTTTGTTGTTTATGTTCCGAGTGATATTAGTACATAGATTGATTGAAAAGCTTGCTCTTGTGATTTGGATGTCGACAAGGAGTTTTGTTGTCTTGACTTTCCCTTATCATGTCTGTGGCAATTCCCTGATTTACTTTAGGTACTGATGTAGTTGAGTTGGTTATACAATCTGCACTTGACCTCTAAAGTTTGAATTGCAACTTCTGAGTACATCTTCACTTCAGTTGGTTCATCCTCTTCTTGAGTTGTGATATTAACTGGATCAATATTCGTATCCTTTTCTTCGACTTGAACCGAAGACTTCGACACTTCTTTTGTGATAAATTCTTCTAATTTGTTGTTCAATGATTTCTTATTTATTATCATTTTTAAGTTTCTTAATTTAAGTGAGTAAACTTTGATTATGATTTTTGAGTTGCAAGAGTTCCTCATTTTTTGAGTCGACTTTATTTTGGAATTCAAACTTCTCATCTTTTAAATACCTAATTTGTTCTTATAATTTTTTATTAAGGTTCTTTAGCGTAAATTTTCCTCTTCTTTCTCTGATAAACTTTCATTGAGCTTCTTGTCGAAACTTTTCTTTTCTTGTTCTAACTTGTGCTGCTTAGTTTTACACTTTTTGACTTATGCAATTAGTTTCTGGATATGATCTTTTAAACAAGAATTCTCTTCGTTTTTATTGGATATGACCTCCTCAAGCTCTTTTTGCTTCTCCGATATTGTGTTTTGATTCTTTTGAGGTATTAATTTTGTAATATCTTTAAAGTCTTCTGAAGAAGGCATTATTGATTTTGACTTCATTGTCATGTCTCGGAATGTGATCATCCTTCCCTTATAAGAAAACGTCAAAAAAAATTCTCTATGTTTAACATGAGCGTACCCAATTCTTTAAACCAAGGTTGACCAAGAATTATGTCAACCTCTCTATCATACATGGTTACAACACAAAATTGAGATACGTACTCATAATGATCTATTGTCACTTGTAAATCATTAATTTCATATTTTTTACCAAAAATATCTTCTGCTTCGCCTACATTGGCATCTGAGATTAATAGTTGATTCGCCAAATTAACATTAATGTAATTTTCATCGTTGCTTGTACTGATAACGATATTAACTTTTTTCCCTTGGATGTTCCCTTTTAATGCAATTATTTTGTAATCTGTGATCGAAAAACCTTTATAAGAAAATCTTCCTTCCTTTATTTTCGAATTAGACTCCATTTTTTGTTTGTCGCAATAAACTTTGGGTTAAAGGTAACCCCTTTTTTCCCTTATAAATATTTATATATCGATTAGAAATATTTTTCTTTTATACTTTCAAAGATATGTTTTTTTTAACTTTAGAAGAATATTTCCATTTAACTTTATTTATATCCTCTAAAATATTAAAGTTTTATTCATAGATTTTTTTAACGCTTAAATACCATGTTTTAATTATATTAACAAGATGAAGGGTTGTTTAACAATAAAAATGGAGCACTATTACCAATCGTCGCGTCTCACTACGAGGTTAACTTTTGTACTCTTGTACCTGCATGATTCTAAACATTACCCACTACATATGGCAAAGATTCTATTGAACTATTCTATAGAAGTTTAATTTGTATAAATCGATTAATTATTATACAGTGGCAAGGAACAGTAAGACAATGCGGAACAATAATAGGCGGGAGGAAAAAGTGTGGTCAGTTGACGGATGGTGAGACTGTCAGAGAGACATGGCAGCAGTGTTGTGGTAGTCAATCCACATCTGAGGCGACAGAGTGTGGTTCGTCTGGGCCGTTGGCGCTGTGTATTGGCAATGGTAAAGGCATCCAGTAATACGTACAATGTGGATAGAAGGTTGTGGCAACATCGAAGAGAATCGGCATCAGTGTTTATGGTCTGTGCGTGCGATTAAGATGCCAGTTATCAAAGCAGCTGCAGCTTCAAACTATGGTCGTCAGGTTGCTCTTGTTTATTTTATATATATATATATATATATATATATATATATATATTTAAGTTAGGTTGTTTGATTTAACTTTTTTATATAAGATATATATATAAAATACAATATAAAAAAGTTAAATCAAACAACCTAACTATATATATATATATATATATATATATATATATATATATATATATATATATATATATATATATATATATATTTAAGTTAGGTTGTTTGATTTAACTTTTTTATATAAGATATATATATAAAATACAATATAAAAAAGTTAAATCAAACAACCTAACTTTATATATATATATATATATATATATATATATAACTTTGATTTCTTTTAATATTTTTTTCTTTTTTCGTTTTTTTTTCCGTTTTTTTTCTTTTTTTTCATACTTTGTTCTTCTTTTCTTTTCTTTTTTTAATTAAATGGCCTAAGGCCTAAATGGCAAAAATGGAGAAACTCCAGTTGTTGTAGCGAAACGCTTCAATTATGACAACAACAAGGTTAATGAAGGATTGATGGCCAAAGGCCAGATTACACAGGTTCTTGTGCAGTGTTTGAGCAGCCGGAGGATCAAACAACTTTGATACCAATGTAACGAACAAGGTTCGTATACTTCAACAGTATGCTCTAATACCAATGTAATGAACAAAGTTAGTACCACATAATAGTAATCTTCAGAATACTTTGAAAATGTAAGTAGGACAAGTAACTGTGCATTGAATATTATATAAGAATTGATGAGGTGAATACAATGAGGCTGAATGCCTACTTATATACCCTAGGCAGGTGCCTCTTCACCAACGGTCATGTTCTTAGGGACATACCTCTTCATTAACTAATTATTAGTTAATTAATCATTAATCATTATTATTGTTATTTACATTATTTTTAGTATTTCTATATATATTTTATTCATAACATAGGACCAACTTGTTAAAAATCAAAATTATGACTTTTCTTTTGGATTTTGCTAATGAAAGTCTAACCGAAGCCACCAATCTTCATCAGTTAAAGAATAGTCTAGCTACATATCCAAACATCTTATGCAAGATCTCAACTTGTGAGGGTGTATTTGCCATGCTTCATGGGAACCAATAGTGAAATATCAAGTAGAAGATCCAAGTGAGCCTATCAATGAGTTAATGTTTGTAGAGGAGGAGTTTGGCAATTCAGTAATTCCAAAAGAAGGGAGAGAAATATGAAAGCAATTTTGAGGAAGTTCCATGCATCTTGATGGTGCATAGTCTAAAACTAGTGTGGAAGTCGAAATCATGCTTACTTCATACAATTTAATCATTCTAGATCCCCTTTCAAAATTTACAAGATTCCTTCACATATGGATAAAGTGAAGACATTCCTTAACCTGGAGGAATACAACGAAAGATCCATAGTTTTGCAAGGAATCATTCAAGATAGAAAAAATGGAAGGCATGCACTTTTCTTCATCAATTTGGTATTAAAAAACCTCCTCCTCCATAATTGTATATTAAGAAGCATTCGGTGGTTTTTCTCCGGGAAGGGCTTCCACCTAAAATACTCTTGTGTTGTGCATTGTTGAATGGTGTTGCTATTTTATGTTTTGATCTAATGCTAATGATAATTAATGCTCTGTGATGTTAAAAATAACTAACAGAAGTAAAATATTATTCACCCCCCTCTCAGTATTTCCAACACAAACAAAGTTTTGAACTCGAACCAAATCTAACCATGTTGAGAAACCTACATGCAACAAGGTAGGTGATTTCTCTTCTTGATAATTGCTTGTGATCTGTTTTTACTTCACTTAGTTAGCTTCTTCTTTCACTTATATTATTAGTGTTCGTTATCATCAAACAGCTACCAAAGCATAAAGAACAATGAGACAATAAAACTCAATATGTAGGCTATTAGCCAGGGCCAAAACCTCTCCAAATAAGAGGAAAACCCACGAGTATTCTTCTTCTTAGAGAATCTTCAATTAACCAATTCCAATACCTAGACCCTTGACCATGACCCTCCAAGATAAATCCAAACCTTTCCAGCAACTTTTGCATATTTTCACTTCCAACAACTTCTTCTGCAACTTCGACCTATCTAGCATCTTTTTCTGCAACTTCAACATGCCCAGCAGATTCTTCTGTAACTTCGACTTGCCCAGCAAATTCTTCTACAACATCGACCTACCCAAAAATCTTCTAAAAAACCCTAGATCTTGTTCCTTTCTTCTTCTCTTGGGTAGATTCTCTCTCCTAGAGAATTCAGTTTCCAAAATAGCTTCCTTTGATGACCTAACTTCACTTTTTCAACTCAGCTTTTCTGCACCAGCAAAAACCCAAATTACTTCACACGTGTAAAGAGAATTAGCCCAGAATCTTGTTATCAAACTTGAGTGTGAATGTTGTGTGTCTCCAAGTGAGGTCGAGGTCTCCTTTAAATAGGCTTTCCTTTGCGTCAAATTGCTCCTCTTTAGGTTGAATTGATCTTTGCATTATGGCTTGGTCGTGGAGGGTTCTTTGACTCGAATAAATTCTTTTTACAATATGTAACATGCCTAAATGGGCCTTTCATTCATGACAATGACTCATAATTCCTAGAAGCTCTCAATGGGATCTTTACCTACAAAATATTCTTTTCTTGGGCATGAAACCCATGCCTCAAGAACAAGAATAATAAATTTATTTTTCTCAATACATTAAATACATAAAATCATGACTACATATGCAATTACGAAAACCAAACCTAGTTATATATTTCAACACTCCCTCTTAATTAGGGAGGTATTCATAATCCATACAAGGTACTCAGACATTTTCAATCTAAATAATTTTCATAAGAAGAGTCAGATTGGTAACACATTTGTATAGCATCATATCAACCAACAATGTCACATAGCAAGGCCTTGAGTAATAGCTCTATCTCTCCACAAAATCAGAGCAAAATACCGGCAAGACCAATGATTTATAAACATCATCATCATTGTCTCTCAAGGTACATACCCCACCCAGGTGCTCACAGGGTATGTCCTTCTAGGACTATTCTTATCTTGGATTTCCAATCCTCAAAGAATATCAGTCCTCTACGACTACTCTTATATTGGATGCCCTACCACATGCTCAAAGAGTATCGGATGCCAAATGCTTACCCAATCCTCCATTCTTTCTTCCCAAGTGAAGACAAGAATGATGTGCTTATCTCTCCCTCTCAACTAAGGAGGATATACCCATTCCTATGAAGGAATGTACCCATTCCTATAAAAGGAATGTACCCAAGCACCCTCTCAACCAGGGACTTGTCCAATCTCCTACTTAGCTAGGGACTTGCTTTCTAGGTTTCTTCTTTACGAGAAACTTGTTTCCAAGCTCCCTCTTAAGTAGGGACCTATTTCTAGCAGCAATTATCTCTTCTTTGGTGGAGATCATGGGACCTTCAACTGCTTGTAGAGCTCCTTCATTCGATGTCATGAATTTCATCTTCTTCGTCTTGTAGGGCATCGGCCATCCATCACTTTCCTTCATGAACCATGTCAGTCATGTCATCCTTCCTTTCATCGAAAAGTGATCTACTAGTCCATATTTGGCTTTCCTTCATACAACTACCTTTTCCACATCATGTATCCTTCAGGATCTTCCATCCTTCCACATGAGTACTTATTTGTAGATGACATCCACAATTCTCTTTCGGTAGTCCTGTATTAGCCCATCTAGATATTGTTCAAAAATCAAAATGAAAATCAAAAATTACCTTTTGTGATGGTCCTTCATCATGACATATGTATGCTTGTTGCAACACCAACATCCTACATATATATTGACATCTCTAAGATATTCAATTGTCAAGGGTCTTCTTTCTTTCCAGACTTTCAAATGTCTTCGTATCTTTCCCATGTGACCATAGTTGCATATTTCACGATCTCTTCTTTTCTTTATTCACGTATTGCTTCCCAAGAACTTCCAATCATAGTTCCTTCATCTTTGTCAACCACCTCATATTTCATATGAGGACATATTATGTTGATTTCATCTAGTCAATATCTAAACCATGCCTTTATGCATTTCTAGAGGAGAACCCTCTTCTTTGATCATACTCATGAGATAGAGTATCCATTCATGATATCTGCAACTATATGATGACCTAGTTTATTAAACATATGCATACATACCTCTTTTCCTCTTTTGATCATTTATACAAACTTCAGCAGCTTCTTTCCCTTGATAGAAAATACTTCAATCATCTCGACAGACTGCATTCCTTTGTCATCATATCATCATTCTAAATAATGAATCCCATCCAAGGTGGAATTCTCAGCGAGCCACTTGTTTCTTTCAAGAGATGAACCTTCTAATGAAGATTCCAGTGGAGGATCACGATTATCCTTTATCCTGCAAACTGATCCTTTCCAATGATGTAAGATGAGTTCTATACTTATATCCATAAATACTACTTATCCTTCTAATGAGGTTACCAAGAGAGACTTCCTTCTAATGATGACTGCCACAGTCTTCTATTTCAACCAGTGTTGATAATATCGGTATCGGGAAAATATCGACGAGGGTCCAGAAAATATCTTATCGACAATATCGGCGAAAATATCGGCAAGCATAAAAAATGCATAATATATTCATTTTTTTCAGATTTCTAAACATATAAAGCAATAACAACATGAACTAAACACAATGGCACATAAATATAAAGAAGGCATTGATATATATGATGTCAAATAGAAATGATACATCAAACTTCAAAGGCGATACCAAATCCTGCTGATCCCTGATAATTGTCCAATCAAGGACTCAAACAAAATAACATCACATATCCTGTTGATCCCTGATAGTGATAAATTGATAATTGTCCAATCAAGGACTCAAACAAAATAACATCACATATCCTGCTGATCCCTGATACCAATCAAGGACTCAAACAAAACAACATCACATATATAAAACTTTAAAAGTATTTCATCGTCATGAGTTATAAACTTATATGTAGCAAAAGTTGCAAAACAAATAAAACTAGTAGCTATCTATCTGAGACCATTGGCCTCTCCCTAGCGGCTTTCTTTCTGTCTTGTTCAGCAATTGCTTCACGAGCTTTTTGTATAACCTCTGCACTAGAAACCATACAAGGCATCACATCTGCATCATATGCAAAGAGTTTAGCCAGATGGTATTCAATCGTGTAATCCCTCCTGACATCTTGGGTCCCACACAAGTTGCATGACATATATGCCTGATTTGCCCCACCAACAACCTCCCCATACTCCCAAAATGGGTCCAAGGCTTTTGGCATATTTGACATTTGTAGTGAACTAATTCAAACCTAGGGCACAAAAAAAACAAAAAATTGGCATTAAACCCCCCAACACAAAATGAAAAAATAATAAGTAATAACAACCTCATTCAAAAAAAATTACTACATTATTTGCATTTTGAAATGTGAATGAAAAATGGCAATAAGAGGGTGCATAAGAAAGTTGAAAAAAAAAATGAAGCTTGCTGTCCAAATATGGAGAAAACCCTTGCATTGGTTCATGGTCGAAATCACAGCAAATGGAAAAAAACAAAGAAACAAAATGTTGGTAGGCAAAGAGGCAAGCAAGCATAACCCTAAATCTATGAAAAAATCATTAACATAGGGGTTTTTAAGAACATACCTGCTAATGGAAGAAATGAAGTTTGTCTCACTATTCTTCAATCTTTGATCCACAAAAAAATCTTAATTGGTGGTGATAATCGTCGTTTGATCTTCAAACCCTCCTTGACAAGCACCACAAAACTCTTTCCCTTTCTTCTCCAACACTCAGAAACAGAAATGAAGAAAATAAAATCAATTTTCGTTTTTCGTAGCTACGGAAAAACAAGCCCAGCAATATTTTATATCGTCGGGCGATATTTTCGAAAATATCGACGATATTTCGGAAATCTCACGATATCACGATATTTTCTCGGCGATATATCGGCTCGCCAAAAATATCGCAATATTTCCGATATTCGGCGATATATCGTCGATATTATCGAAACACTGATTTCAACGATCTTTCAAGCTTATTTTGATGTCATGAGATCTTGCCTCCTTCGTATGCTATGATGACATCTCCTAAAATAATGCATCCTAGCATGCCTCTAATGCTTTCTACTATGAAAGCTATACTTTACAAAACTTGAAAAGAACCAAGTGGAGAAGATTATCACAATCATAGTAGAGATATTTTACTTCCGTCTCCTTTGATTTTTTCTTTTCAGCTTCTTCCACTTCTTCAGTGATATGGGCTTCTTCCCTTCCTTTTTTGTTGTTGTCCTTTTTGAGTTTGGGACAATCTCTCTTGTAATGCCCATATTCTTGACAACCATAGCATTGGACATTGGCCATACTCTTCTTCCTTTTCTGAGGACCAAACTTCCCTTTTCTCTTAGCCATGGTAACAAACGCTTGTGTTTGCTCGTTTGTTCCTACATCACTTTTTTCCTTCAGCCTGGTTTCTTCAATTTTGCACAATGACCAGAATTCACTAAATGGAGTAGCTTCTTTCTTTCCATAGATGCTTTCTGTAAAGTTGCCCCATTCCTCTGGTAGTGCATTGAGTACTATAGTTGCCATTTCCTTATTAGACATTATTTCTCCCAACTCTTGTAGTTGGTCTCTAATTTCTGAGACCCTCATAAAGTATGAGGCTATTCCTTCTTCTTTTGATATCTTCATCTTGTAGAGTTCTTGCCTTAAAGAGATCACTTCTCTTGCAATGCTTACGGAGACTAATTCTACATGTTTGCATATATTCCTTTTGATGTTTCTAATTTTGATACATAAGGTATGAGGGGATCTTTAATGTATTCTGTGAGAATCCTTTGAGACCTCACTTCCCCTTTCATGTACTTTGCATGAGCTTGAGCTTCTTCCTTTAGAGGTTTAGTGATTGAGCCCTTAACATGATTCACAACTTCATTTTCTATGAGGATCAAATCTATCCTCTTCTTCCATGCTAGAAGGTTTGATGCCCCAACCAACTTATTGCTCTCCTTGCAAAAAATAAGTTTCGATAGATTCAAATGTGGACATAAAGATACTTGTGAAGATATTCCTTGATGACAATATCTTCAATCTGTTGCTTCCTTGATTTTGATGATGATATTGGGAAGTGCCTTTTTGATGGAGATGTCTTCCTCCAAAGGGTGATTCTTCAAAGAGGGGGAGATCACCTTGGTTTCTTGATGATAGTGCCTTCTCTTGCTTCCCTTGGATGTGTAAGATAGTGCCTTCTCTTGCTTCCCTTGGATGTGTAAACTTTAACATGCTTCAAAGTCCATCTTTTAGTGTAGGTAGGGTTTTTAAGGTCTTCCTTTTCTTGAGTGAGGTTCCCAAGATTGCTTTAAGTGTGGAATCCTTCTCTGAAGGATCTAGGTTTTGTAGGTCTTCTTCTAGTTACTTTCTTCAAGATGATGATTTAATCCTTGTCCTTGTAGTGTCTTTGAGATGAAAGGTCCCTTTTGATGGTTGATGCTCTTGATGATCTTCTAGTGCTTTAGTACTTGAGTATCCTTCTTTGAGTTTCCCTTCCTTGATTTGTTACCTTAGCTCTGATTCCATGTTGAGAAATCTAGAGGCAGCAAGGTAGTTGATTTCTCTTCTTGATAACTGCTTGTGATGTGTTTTTACTTCACTTAGTTAGCTTCTTCTTTCACTTATTATTATTAGGGTTCTTTATCATCAAATAGCTACCAAAGCATAAAGAACAATGAGACAATAGGACACAATATGTAGGCTATCATCTAGTGCCAAAACCTCTCCATCTGAGAGGAAAACCCACAGGAATTCTTCTTCTTATAGAATCTTTAAATGACCAATTCGAAGACCTAGACCCTTGACCAAGACCCTCCAGGATCAAGCCAAACCTTTCCAGCAACTTCTGCAAATTCTGACCTCCTACAGCTTCTTTTGCAACTTCGACCTACCCAACAACGTTTTCTGCAACTTCAACCTGGCTAGAAGATTCTTGTACAACTTCAACCTGCCCAGCAAATTCTTCTACAACCTCGATCTGCCAAAAAATCTTCTACAAAAACCCTAGATCTTGTTCCTTTTTTCTTTGTTTGGGTAGATTCTCCCTCCTAGAGAATTTAGTTTCCAAAATAGCCCCTTTTGATGACCTAACTTCACTTCTATAACTTGGCTTTTCTGCAGTAGCAAGAACCCTAATTCCTTCACACATGTGGATAGAATTAGCCCAGAAACAATCTCAAAAAATCAATTTTCTTTTCCTCCTTCATCTTCTTTTTCGCACTCATTTTCTCTCTTGTGATCGAACTTGAGGGTCAGTGTTGTATGTCTCCACGTGAGGTTGAGGTCTCCTTTATATAGGCTTTCCTTTGGGTCAAATTGCTCCTCTTTAGGCCGACTTGATCATGAGTGTAGGAAGACTTGATCTTTGCATTATGACTTGGTCTTTGCGGGTTCTGTGACTAAAATAAATTCTTTTTAGAATATATAACATGCCCAAATGGGTCTTTCATACATGACAATGACTCATAAGCCCTAGAAGATCTTAATGGGAGCTTGACCTACAAAAATAATTTTTCCTTGAACATGAAATCCACGCCTCAAGAACAATAATAAAAATATTATTTCTCTCATTACATAAAATCATGATTACATATGCCATTATGAAGACCAAACCTACATATTTCAACCAACCAGACCGCACAGGATTCAATGAAGCGGTCTATAACAAAATGCATAAAATAATAAAATTTTGATGAAAAAAATATTTTGAAGATTTCAAACCATGATTCCAAACCATTAGAGACAAAATATGCCAAGTTTGTTTATCTATACACCATGTCAAGTTGCATATATCAAAATAGCACCAAGTGCAATACATATCATCAACAAAATAAATAATCAATGAGGGTCTAGATGACCTCTAGACTACAAAAACAATGCTACTAGCTACTAGGCCATTGGCCTACTAAAAACCATTGATCAAGACAATCACTCATCAAACCCATCACTACTTCATCACTACTAGAGACAGGATCATCAACAACAACTACATAAACATCATTAGGCTCAACAACTACATAAACATCATTAGGCTCAAAGTCTTCAAACTCGGATTCCTCGACCTTACAATATGGTAGAAATTGAAAATGCTTAGCATTTCTAACCTATTATTTTGGTTTGAGTAAACAGTTCATTTCCTCCACCTTGTAATATGGTAGAAAAAGATTAACATGCCTAACCAATTATTTCATATAGTAAAGGGTACATTTGCATTAAGGCCATGGAAAAGGAGTTCAACAATCAATACCAATCAACAATAAATGCCACCAACATCAAGGTACATAAATGGCTCTAGGCTCTTGATTAAATGCCAATTCCATAGCCTCATACATGATAGAATGCAATGGAAATATTGCAATCCTACCAATCCCAAAATCCTGAAAACTATTAAGTCCACTGAATTTGAGTGGGATATGAAATTCTACTTTCTCCATATGAACTCCCATAAGGATGGACCAACTCTCAAACATCCTAAAACAATTAATGGTAATCTTAAAAACTCAAGTAAAAGGACAAAAGGATTACGAATTTAACATTATCAAATATTGTTAGCATTGCTAGTGTTCACTTAGGTTTCTTTTGTTTATGTTTAGGGTTTAGGAGGGGGAGTGTTGGTTTTATAGCCATGGGAGTTGCTTTGGGAGGAAAACAGATCGTAGTTTCCTCCAAAACCACTTGAAAAACCACCACCATGGATCCTAGAATCCTCCCACACATCAGAGATATCATCGGCTTAGTTTGGATCAAAACCGACTGATTGGTAACGATAGGTGCCAAACCAGAAAGTTTGGTAACTAACTGATACCAACCAATCACCAAATCAGATTTTTCTACCAGACCATTGCTTGAAGGTTATTGACCAGCTAGTTTAACTAGTTACTGGTTCAAACCAACCATTTTTTAAAACTATTCTTGCAACCACTATACAATCTATCTATGAACATAACAACACCAAGTTTTTTGCCAATATAAAAAGGAGAAAAATATTATTTATAGATGAACTCAAAATGTATGAAAATGATAGCAAGGTCAATGTTAATACTTTTGTTGGATAAGGTTGTCATTGATGTCAATATGTTATCCAGCATTGTTGAAGCAACTCCCATTTATATGATGACCTAGCACAAGCCCTAGAAGGTTGGTTGGCAAACCCTAGGAAGGTTGATTGAAGATATCCTAAATGCATTGTTGAAATCCCAAGCATGAAGAATTGGAATATAATGACAAACACTAGGTGCCAAATGGCGATAAGCTTGTCATTGTTTAAAGAGCCAAATGCCTTGATGAAACCCTAGAATTTCTTAAGCATAGCCCTAGTTGAAGATGATGAAAACCCTAAGATGAAGAAACCCTAAGTCTATGCCCTAACATGGTTCATTCATATGATAAAACCCTAAAGATGCCCATGATGCTCTAAGCATGAAGATTGAAGTATAATAATAAACCCTAGGTGCTAAATATGAAACCCTAGATGTATTTAAATGCATATGTTGATGGTAATAAAGTCCTAAATATATATGAATTGAAGCCCTAACCCTAAACCCATGTATGCATAAATGAAGTCCTAAATATATATGCCAAATACATAAATGACACCCTAGCAAGCATAAAACATTCATATCACTGTCTCTAAGAAACAATTTTTTGAGAAGATTGTTGCATTAGTTTATAAAGGACTTCATCCTCTCTCCAACAAATATTTCCTCATCCCCTATCTTCTTATCGTTGAGGAAAATTTAATTTTTAAAATCTAAAAATACACCACTTTATAGGCCTACTCAAGTTGGCCTCCTACACACAGGTCAGCTCTCCTATTGCCATGCTTATTCAAATTTGAGAGATTAAGGAATTCAATGTATGTTAATAATGCAATTGAAACTCAATCTGAATACTTTGTTGTTTCTGCTCTCTCTAGTTCCTCTCCTCTGGATTCTTTTGATATCTGGTTGGTAAATAGTGGGACTTCTAGAGATTTCACTGGCTAAAGAGAAGTCCTCTCAAACTTGGATGAGAGAGAGTTTGATTAGAAGATAATTCTTGGGGACAATTCTACTTATCCTATGAAGGGGTTTGGATCTGTTTATTTTCATTTGAACTATGGTCAAATCATACATCTACATGATGTCTTATATGTATCAGGATTGAAGAAGAACCTTGTCCCAATTTTTTCCATGGAAGACAACGGTTTTAAGGTTACATTCATTAATGGGAACGTCCTTGCTTGGCAAGGTTGAACTAGCATTAGAGATGCCTTCACACTTGGGACTAGAAATGAGTGCCTCTATATAGTTTGTGGGAGCCATACGTGAGCTCAGTTCATGATGCTTCTCATCAATGTGACTTGTGGCACCAAAGATTCGCTCACTTTCACTCTGAAGCCTTGCCTTAAGGTGAGAAATATGGTTTCTGGAATGCCTGACATTCGAGTAAATCATGATGGAGTTTGTTAGGGATGTGCAAGTGGAAAGAAGGTAAAGGAACCATTCCCTTCAAGTAGAAGCAAGACCAATGGTATACTTCAACTAATAAATTTTGATCTATGTGGACTGATGCCAATGACTTCTCTTGGTGGCTATTTGTACTATATAATTTTTGTGGATGACTTCTCAGCAAAACACAGATTTTCTTCTTGAAACACAAGGACCAAGCATTTCACATGTCCAGGGATTTCAAGGCACTGGTGGAAAATCAAACAAGGAAGAAGATCAAAGTTTTCAAGTCTGACAAAGGAGAAGAATTCACTTCAAATGAATTCACTGACTTTTGTAAGAAAGCAAGAATCAACAAGGAGATGACCATACCTTATAACCCCGAACAAAATGGTGTAGTTGAAAGGAAGAACAGGATTATTATGGAAGCTGCCAAAGCCATGTTGCATGAGCAAAAGTTGCCAAAGTTTCTATGGGGAGAAGTCGTTAACATTGCTCTCTATGTTCAAAATAATACTCCTCATTAAGCCTTGGGTGACAAGACTCTTGAAGAAGCTTTCATAGGTGTAAAGCACGAAGTTGGACACTCGGGAATCTTTGGTTGCCCTGTCTACTTTAATGTGCCAAAGGAGAAGAGGACCAAGCTGGAAGCTTCAGGAAAGAAAGAATATATGTACCTAGTCAAAGGAATATAAAGTTTAGCAGAGATATGAAATTTGATGAAGATGTTGCCCTTGGGAAAGCAAGGGACACTCCCTCCAATATAATGTCGGAAGAAGGGGTGATGCCATGGATGAACAAGAAGAGTCTCCTATATTTGAGCTTGGGCTTCATCTTGTTGATAATCCCATTGACCCCTTGGATACCCCTCCATGTAATCCTACCGCCAGGAAGAGACCATTATGGCTTCATGACACTATACAAGATGTTAAGAGACATGTTGTTGCAAGACAAACTTTCAAGAAAAGCAAGAAGCCATGCCAATATCAGGGATATGTTGTAGCTATGAGCAACATGATGCAGGCTAAACCATGGGTTTTCAAGAAGCAGTGAAAGAATGGGTATGGAAGGATGTTATGGCCGAAGAATACAAGTCCATCATGAAGAACGATGTGTGGGACATGGTTCTTATACCCCAAGAAAAGTCTGTTGTGACTTCTTATACCCCAAGGAAAGTCTGTTGTGACTTCTAAATGGAAATACAAAATTAAGCATGGTGCGGATGGAAGAATTGAGAAGTATAAGGTGAGATTTGTGGCAAGAAGTTTTTCCCAAAAAGAAGGAGAGGACTATGATGAGATCTTTGCATTCCTTGCTCGACATACTACCATCCGATCTATCATTGCTCTTGCTGCTAGCCATGGATGGCCACTTCACCAAATAAATGTAAAGATCACATTTTTGGATGGCATGCTCAACAAAGAATTATACTTGGAGCATCCACGAGACTTTCAAGAGCATGACAGGAAGACTCATGTGTGCAGGTTGCAGAAAGCACTTTGTGGATTGAAGAAGGCCCCCAACACTTGTTATAAGAAGCAATGTTGATCTAAATCTATACTTCAAATTCGACTAAGGTATGCACCTGATTTTCGTATTATATGTTGATGATTTATTCTTGACAGGTTGAGAGCCTCTTATTCTCATGTAAGAGGGAGTTGGCCTCTGAGTTTGAGATGAAAGTCCCTGGTTTGATGCACTACTTCCTAGGCTTAAAGGTGTGGTAGGCACCTGGTGAGATTTTCCTTTCTCAAGGGAAATATGTTGTCAAGTTGTTGTAGAGATTTGGAATGGTGGAATGCAAGTCTGTTAATTTTAGGTATGTTCTATGCTTAGAGCAATTTATTTCAATTTTCACAGTTAGCTCAATATCTTTTTCAGATTAGCAATCACATCAGTGTTAAAGTAAACTGCATATAGAACATAAACATAAATCGCAAAAGACAAGCCAATACAAGAGGACACAAGATGTGGCGCTAGCCAGGGACAAACCCCAATGTGGGGAAACCCTTGATCAATTATTGTTATATGTTCTTCAACAGTTCAGCAGAGAGAGAGAGAGAGAGAGATAGTACGTTTACAACAGAAGTCGACACCTTGACTTATCTAGATAAGAGCATAGATCATCTCTAAAAAGATGATACATGAGATCAGTTGAATACATGCTGCTTCAACTGATTCTCGAAGGTGACTCCTTCACCTATCATTGTGCTGCATTACATCATCATGTTGCACCTCACCATGTTGCACCCATCATCACTATGTTGCATCTCATCACGCTTCATTAATCATGACTATACCCATCACTGTACTGCATTATGTGCCATTGTTGCACCTTGTTGCCACACTGACCTATGTATTGGTTGCACCTTGCTTGCTTGCTTGCTTGCTTGTTGTTGCATGCTAGTTGTCCCTTGCATGCTAGCTGTAACATTGCATGCTTGGTGTATTTGCTGCTAAGTACCATATAAATGTCCCAATGTTACTTGTCCTTTGCATGCTACTCTGCTTCAGAGATAGATGCCCCCGCTGTTCTGGCAGTTCCAGGCAGTTCTGATTGTTCCCGGCAATTCCGAAAATTCCCAACAATTCTAACTGTTCCCTGCAGTTCCAGCAATTCCGGCAGTTTCCGACAGTTTCGGCAATTCTGGCTATTCCCGGCAGTTCCCGACAGTTTCAGCAGCTTTGGTTGTTCCCGGCAGTTCCGGCTTCTGCCCTCTGCATCATGTTTCCCGGCAATTCTGGCTTCTGCCCTTTGCGTCATCTTTCCCGGTTGTTCCAGCTTCTGCCCTCTGCATCAACTTTCCTGGCAATTCCCACAGTTTCGGTTGTTCCCAGCAGTTCTAGCTTCTGCCCTCTGCGTCAGCTTTCCCGGCAGTTCCGACAGTTCCCGGCAACTCTGGTTGTTCCCAGCAGTTCTGGCTTCTTCCCTCTGCATCAGCTTTCCCGACAATTCCCCGCAATTTCAGCTTCTACCCTCAACATCAACTTTCCCCGCTGTTCCGGCAATTCCGACTTCTGCCCTCTGGATTACGGCAGCATTATCACTTAGGATCTCTCCTCCTACTAAAACCCAAAGACAAGTAGAGAGGAAGAGATACCAAGTGTGTTGAAATGACTTGCAGACCACCTCTATTTATACTAAAATGTTGAGCACAAGTGGGGTTTATTTGGTTGCTGGCCGACCTTGACGAATTGTCCCATAACACAAATAAATTCATATCTCCATAAATACTTATTGGAATCGGATATCTTTAGATCCATCCTACACCTCTCGATGAGAGGGATCCAAGAAAAATATCAGCTTCCATTAATAAGATGACCCACATGGAGTTTGGCTCTAGTTGTCAATTTTAACACTCCCTCTCAACTAGGGAGAACTCCATCCGTTGATCCCTATGTCTGATTGTACTATCTCTGCCATCAGTGCCCTGCTAAGCTCTGCTCTGCTGAACCATGAAGAAGAAGAATTGATCGAGAATGTCTCATACCATTCTCTACTAACCCGAAGTCAGTGTCCTCTGAAGAGAGTGTGTCACATCACTCTTACTGGCCCGAAGTCACCATGAAGAAGAAGAATTGATCGAGAATGTCTCATACCATTCTCTACTGACCCGAAGTCAGTTTCATCTAAAGAGAGTGTGTCACATCACCCTTACTGGCCCGAAGTCAGCTTTATTGATACCGGATCAATATCACAAGAGAGTGTCTCAAACCACTCATACTAATCCCAGATTAGTTTCATTGATCCCAGACCAATGGAGGTCATCCTAGCATAGGGAGTACGGTAGATACATCGATGCATCCATAGATGGTACTACTATGGTCCCTAACACCATTTCCCTGCTCATTGATCAGATGAGAGGTACTTCCCATAAGTCCTAGAGTGCATGGGTAGGATGCCTCAACAGGAGAACTAATCATCCTGTCCACAGGAGAACGAATCATTCTGCCCCACAGTCGCCACGAGAGAACTAATCATCCCAGCCCACAGGAGAACTAATCATCTTGTTTCACACTTCCCATGGGATAACTAATCATCCCGGCCCACAAGAGAACTAATCATCCTGTTCCACAGTTGCCACGGGAGAACTAATCATCCCGACCCACAGGAGAACTAATCATCTTGTTCCACAGCCGCCACAGGGTATCACAGGGGAAGGTTGAACCTGTCATCCTGTACATAGCGTACCACCAGGGGAGGGTGAGTCGCCCTGTGGTTGTATGTTGCTCCAGTAAGTACCCCAAGCCCCCAGAGCTCCCAGAGCTCAATGCATGAAACATGCAGGACCCTTATAAGGTGGTCTCTCAATGACTCCAAGTCGTTTGATAAAGTCACAGATTTGACCTTTCCCCAGGGCTTTGACAAAATATCTACGACCTATACATTATTCTCAATGCGATGGAACCTCCTCACTCATCGACTTACCATATCCCAGATAAGGCAATATATGATGTCTATCTGCTGGACCAATCATTAAATATGGGATTCCTCAATAATCGAATCCCCTCTCTAGTTGTCATAGATAATCACAATGGTATTCATCATGTGTACAAACAGCTCACTTAAGAGATTCTGCAACCATGCAGTTTCACACGAGATCACACTCGTAGCTATGTATTCGGTCTTGGTGGTGCTTATAGCAATTGACTTCTGCTTCCTACTCCTCCATAATATCGAAGCAGAATCCAAAGAGAACCAGCATTGAGAAGTGCTCTAGTAATCCTCCACGCTGCCTGCCCAGTCAGCATTAGAATAATCATGCAGTTTCATATTTCCGGCAATGTATCTCAATCCATGAGAGGTTGTGCCCCGAAAATATCTCAGAAAGATTCTTGGCACCAATCCAGTGAGGCTCAACCAAATATGAGCTCACCATGCTAACTGCAAAACATATGTCTGGTCGGAAGTTCACCAAGAACGTCAACGCGAATGAGTTTATGAAACTCAGAGGCATTTCCCAAATCTGGTCCGACATCACTACCATATAACTTCTTAAAGTTAAGATCCTCGAGGTAGTCACAAGCTTGCAGTTTATCATTCCACATCCGAAATCCAACTCCCTCTTACTTCTGCAAATGAGAGGGTCTACACCTATTATCATTCCACATCCGGAATCCAACTCCCTCTTACTTCTACAAATGAGAAGGTTTGCACCTATCAGAAATAGGTCGTCCTCATAAGGTGTCGATATGAGAGGTCTATCATCCACAACCTTCGGGTAATGGTTTGGATCGGTTTCACTCCTAGTGAATCTCAGCTTCATAAGACAGCTATCAATCCTCTCATACTACGCTCAGGGTGTTTTTCTTCAAGCCATAGAGGGCTTTCTTCCACCTGTATACATGAGATTCCCGATCATGAATCTCAAACACCTCAGGTTGTTACAAACCTGTGGACCTGCTGCATGAGGGGAATGGTCCCCTTATAAGATTTTCCTTCGGTACATCTCAGACATGTACCTTCATGCTCTTCTTGAATTCAAGCATCCCTATCACCATTTGACTCACATCAGGTAGGGCCCCATAGGTAGACCTCCAGTGTTATAGATGCGATATTTCAATTGAAATGATCCCCATTGGACCATCCTACAACTTGATACAAATTGCCAACCCTGAACCCATGAGAAAAAGCATCTTTGAAAATTCTATTTCTGAACACGTACCTTTCCATCGATGTATGCCACCCTGAAACCTTTGACTTCCATTTTCGAGATGGACACCAAGTTCTTCTTGCGATTAGGTACATAAAAGAGATTCTTGTAAATGAATAGAGTTACCCTCATTCAATTGAGGGGTAACATTCCCTACACCCTTTCCGGGATAGGTGGCATCGACTCCAAGTATAATCCCACGATTGTTTTTGTCTCTACCAAATTTGAGAGAGCACCCTTCTATCTGATGAGGTGCTTTGAAGCACTACGATCAATAAGCCAGATTCCCAAAGAATCTAAAGGAGAGGGCCAATATAAGATAACGCTTATTTATCTTATCAGAAACAACATTTGATTCTTCATACCTAGGGTTCCTTGCTTTCTCTAAAGAGTCAGTCGTTTCCTTGATGACCTGCATTACCTGTCATTCCTTTGATCATTGAAGATGTCCCTGATATGATTGTTATCATCATCAAGTGATGTGTCCCTACCTCAGACACTCCTTTGCATAATGGCCGAACTTATTACAACCAAGGCATCTACCTTTCCTTCCACCCTTAGATTCGGACTTCCCATTGAAATGATCTTTGGGTAGGCCATCAAAAACTTCTGTTGCGCCATTCTGATAATATTCTCTGCTTCGACTTCACCCTTGGTGAATTTGAAGAGGGATGAGGAATCCATTGATCCTTTTTTCCTTTCCCAACTGTCTTCGGTGATTGCTCTTTCACTCTTGGATGGGCATTGCCTTCACCTTAGCTCTGATACCTGTGTTGCACGGGTACCCGCACCCGGGGGTGGGGTTCTCGAACCCGTCCCGGGTTCCCGCACCCAAGTACCGGATTCGGGTACGGGTTCTTCCCAGACGAACCCCGAAGAACCGGGTTCTTCAAAAAAAAAAATTGGGTTCTTTTCCTTTAACGGGTTCTTGGGTTCTTTGGGTTCTTCATAAAAAAAATATATTAAAAATATAATTAATAATATATAGTTGGATTGAGGTTAAGAACAAAGTGCATACATTTGTTGTAGGAGATAGATCACACCCACAGACAGAGGACATCTATGCAGAATTGCAGTGACTGACAGGGTTGATGAAGGAAGCAGGGGATGTACCTGATGTGCACTTTACGCTGCATGATAAGAAACAGGAGCAGGTTGTAGTGATCATCACATGATGTGCAATAGCAGTGGTGGGAACCTGCATTGTTTTACAAGAGGAAGAAGCTTATATTTTGTTTGTGCTTTTCAGCAAGTTGTAAAGACCACTGAAGTCTCATCAAAAGCGCAAGAAGTGCATATGTCATAATTGCCACTATTCTGCCAAGTTCATAAATGAGGTCACCATGCAGGGAACCGTCCTGAGTGATTTAATCCACTTCATTATTTCCTCAACTCTGTTTTTTTGGGATTTATATTGAGGCTTAAGTAAAATAAGTTCGCTGGAAGTGCTATATTATTCTGTTGGTGTCTCTACAAAGGGAATGTAGGTTTGAGGACTGTTTACTGTTTTCATGTATCATGCCAAAGGCTATATCTCCCTAGGGCATTTCTCAAGGACAAGAGCCCATACAACAAGTTTGAAGTAGCATGGTTATTTTAAAAAAAATTAGGTTGAAGTTACATCAAGATATTCAAGTGAACAAAAGATGTGAGTGGAATGTCGACCTCCTTGGATATATGATTGCAGAGAGCTTGTTTGGGTAGAATAGGGATCGGGCTTCAGTTAGAGACCCTTTTTTTTTCCTTGGAGCTTCAAGTAATGACTTATAAATAGCAGTACAGGCATTTTCAGAGACACTCTTGTTCTATCTTTGCTCATGATGAGAAGTGTTGAAATTCAAATCTCGCATAAATACATATAAGATGTAGATGTATGCACACAAATCGATGCATACACATAGACAGACATTAATGGACATAGAGAGAACAGACATTAATGGACATAGAGAGATGCACACAAGAATTATAATTTATAGTTGTAATGTATTATTCCATATGTTGGTTTGACAAAAGACGCTTGCCAGCACGCTGTATAATTGACTTTGTACTGATTTCATGTGTTTCATTTTTGGATGAAAATATGGTGCAGCTCTAAATTGAATAAGTTAATTGCATCAAGCAACAGATGTTATGCTTGTCTGTATAAAACAATAGTTAATATCTTCACTCTTTTTTATGGTAGATAACACTGGGGACTTGTGTTTGAGGGTCAAACAGGTAACATAACAATTGAGAAAGGTCTGAAATTATGTTGGATTTGGAAAATAAAATGAAAGCTCAGCATAGGAAGAGCAATTGGAAGCATGGAAAAGGATGGACATTATAGCAGTGTGATCAGACAAGCAATGATGGCTGCAATATTACTATGGCAATATAGAGTTAGGGAACAAGTTTGACCTGCAAAACTGTATTTGATAGGATGCTTGCGTGGTATGCGGTTTCGTGGAACTCAATGACAGCAGGATATGCTGACCACAACTGTTGCATGGATGCTTTCCAATTTGTGGCAGAATGCTTTGGTTTGGCATAAATCCAAACCAGGTGATCTTCACTATTATTCTGAGGGCATGTGTCAGACTGCCATCAGATGAAAATGGTAAGCAGGTCCATTTATGCATTATCAAAATAGGTTTGGAAAAAATATACAAATTCAAATTTCATATCTATTATTAATTATATTTTTTCAACTTTAATGTATTTCATATATATTATTAATTATATATATGAAATATTAATTTATAATATGCATGTTTAAATGATTATCATTAAAGTTTTCTTGTTTAAAATTTAAAGTTGAAAAAATATACAAATTCAAATTTCATATATATTATTAATTATAAATTATAAATTTATAATTTATAAAATATAATTATTTAATATTATTATATTACCCGACGAACCCACGCACCCCATTTCCAAAAATGTCGTCCCCGTTCCTGTCCTCGTCCCCGTCCCCGTCCCCGCACCCACGTTTCCTGGCAACATAGTCTGATACCATGTTAATTTTAGGTATGTTCTATGCTTAGAGCAATTTATTTCAATTTTCACAGTTAGCTCAATATCTTTTCCAGATTAGCAATCACATCAGCATTAAAGTAAACTGTAGATAGAACATAAACATAAATTGCAGAAGACAAGCCATGACAAGAGGACACAAGATGTGGTGCTAGCCAGGGACAAACCCCAATGTGGGGAAACCCTTGATCAATTCTTCTTATATGTTCTTCAATAGTTCAGTAGAGAGAGAGAGAGAGATAGTACATTTACAACAGAAGTCAACACTTTGAATTATATAGATAAGAGCATAGATCATCTCTAAGAAGACGATACATGAGATCAGTTGAAGACTCCTTCTCCAAGGTGACTCCTTCACCTATCATTGTGCTGCATTTTGTCATCATGTTGCACCTCACCACGTTGCACCATGCTGCACCCATCATCACTATGCTGCATCTCATCACGCTTCATTAATCATGATTGTACCCATCACAGTACTGCATTATGTGCCATTGTTGCACCATGTTGCCATACTGACCTATGTGTTGGTTGCACCTTGCTTGCTTGTTGTCCCTTGCTTGCCTGTTGTCCCTAGCATGCTTCTTGTCCTTAGCATGCTTGTTGTTGCATGCTAATTGTCCCTTGTATGCTAGTTGTAACATTGCATGCTTAGTGTATTTGCTGCTAAGTACCATACAATTGTCCCAATGTTAGTTAGTTGTCCCTTGCATGTTGCTCTGCTTCAGAGGCAGATGCTTCGGTTATTCCGGCAGTTCTCGACTGTTCCCAGCGATTCTGGTTGGTCCCGACAGTTCCGGCTATTCCCAGCAGTTTCCACTGTTTCGATTATTCCGGCAACTCCAGCTTTTGCCCTTTGCATCAGCTTTCCCGGTAATTCCGGCTTCTGCCCTCTGCGTCAACTTTCCCAGCTATTCCGGCAGTTCCCAGCAGTTTTGGCTTCTGCCCTCTGCATCAACTTTCCCGATTGTTCCAGCAGTTCCGGCTTCTACGCTCTGCGTCAGCTTTCCCAGCGGTTCCGGCAGTTCCAACTTTTGCCCTGTGCATCAGCTTTCCTGGCTATTCCCGGCAATTCCGATTGTTCCCAGCAGTTTCGGCTTCTGCCCTCTGCGTCAGCATTCCCAATAGTTTCGACAGTTCCCAGCAATTCCAGCTGTTTCTCGCAGTTTCGGCTTCTGCCTTCTGCGTCAACTTTCCCGACAATTCCTGAGAGTTCCGACTTCTGCCCTCTGCGTCAGCTTTCCCGGCTGTTCCAGCATTCCCGGCTTCTGCCCTTTGGATTAGGGCAGCGTTATCCCTTAGGATCTCTCCTCCTACTAAAACCCAAAGACAAGTAGAGAGGAAGAGATCCCAAGTGTGTTGAAATGACTTGAAGGCCACCTCTATTTATATTAAAACGTTGAGCACAAGTGGGGTTTATTTGGTTGCTGGCCAAACTTGACGAATTGTCCCATAACACAAATAAATTCATATCTCCATGAATACTTATCAGAATCAGATGATCTTTAGATCAATCCTACACCTCTTGATGAGAGGGATCCAAGAAAAATATCAGCTTTCATTAATAATATGATCCACATGGAGTTTGGCCCTAGTTGCCAATTTTAACAAAGTCCATGGCCAAACCGATTGAGATGAATTTTAAGAAGTTATGTGGTGAGGTTGCGGGACCTGATCTCGCAAATCCTTCTAAGTACCAACAGTTGATTGGGGCACTAATGTTCCTAGTGAACACTAGATCAGACATATGTTTTGTTGTCAACACTCTGAGTCGATTTATGGTGAAGCCACTACATGCACACTGGGTTGTTGCTAAGCATGTGTTAAGATCCCTACATGGGGCGGTCATTCTTGGATTGAGATACAATGTTGGAGATGTGAGACTTCATGGATAAATTAATGTTGACTGGGCTAGAAATGTTGTTGACAAGAAAAGCACATCTGGGTGTTGTTTTAGCCTAGGGTCTGCCATGATATCTCGGATGAGTAGGCTGCAGAAATTTGTTGCCCTTAGTATGATTGAAGTTGAGTATATTGCTGCTAGCATGGCTAGATCTGAGGCAATATGGTTGAGGAAGCTCTTTGGAGAGTTGTCTAAGCAAGTACTGGATAGAAGACAACAAGAGTGCGATTCGACTTTCAGAGAATCCAATGTTCCACGACAGGTCCAAACACATTGAGATTAGATATCACTATATTCGAGATATGTTGCGGAGAGGAGTTGTAAGATTCCATCACATTTCAACTGATGACCAGATCGCTGACATACTCACCAAAGCTTTGCCAAAAGGGAAGTTATTGGTCCTCAAAGAGAAACTTGAACTGGTGGAAGTGACCCTTCCAAGAAGGGGTTACGGTTGATCACAAACACTGAGCTTTGAGCGCTCCTAGGGCGTGGGTTGCTCCTTTGAAGCTATAGAGCTAGAATATCCTTTACATTTTTGATAAGTTTGGTCTCCCCTAGTCATGTTTGGGACTTGACAGAGTACATACCCCAATATCCATCCTACCCACAAAATGGGCTTGTTGGGATTGCCACTCATCTTTACCCATGGCGGACGCGTCTAGTAAATTAATCTCCCCGAGTATGGGTTAAATGGTGTTCAATGTGATCTTTTGTAGCATCGGAGGTGTTCTAAACTCGAAACTTTGTGGAGAGGCTAAAACACAGGGGTTCTCAATAACCCAGAAATCATTTCTGGAAATTCCACCTAGAAGTGTCTCAATTAGATTATTAGCCTATTTTTAAATATTTCGCAAGTCTAAACTTTGGAAAAGGGGATACTTAATCAGTATTAATTGAGAAAGGTGAGAATCATCTAGAACTCACACGAATCGATCCAGAAATAATCTCCGCAATCGATTATGTTTTAGTCTTGGTAGTTGGAGTCCAAACTGGAGAACACACACTTGAGATCAATTTCCTTGGGCAGTTCAATTTTCAAGAAAGCAGCAGCAGTTGCCGGAAGAGTTCAAGCCAGAGAAGGGAAGCAAAGACAGAAAGGGTCAGGGACAGTGATCTGGAGGAAGTTTTCCAGATCCAAAGAGGCAACAGTAAGTGGTAGAAGTAATCCACGCAGAAACTGCGCAAGGGTTGCGTATAATCTTCAACAAAGAAGTTCGAATCAGTTGGAGAGGGATTCGACTCAGCTTCTAGAGGCTGGGAAAGTCTTTCAGATGCTTGGAGAGTCACTTCCAGCAGCAAAGAGAGGTAGGATGGCTTGATTAGAGGTTGAACAGAGCCACACATGTGAGAGGCAACGTAAGAACTGTGCAAAGGGCCTATGCAAGCATTTGGACAGCCAGATTTTCTAGAGGGGCCAGTGTCAAGATTGCTTGTGGAGTGAGAGAATTTTCTCTCTAATTACTTTTGTCAGATACTTGTTGAATGGATAGCTAGTTGGGCATCCATAGATTGTACTCAGATTAGATCATTGTTGCTTGATAATAAAAACACTCAGTTGTTGCACCGGTTTTCCCAAGTTGGGTTTTTCTGAGGACATTTGTCCAAAAATAACTACATCATAGTTTTATGTGTGTGTGATAGTATTTTCTCAATTTCCAGGTTATCTTCTGCAGTAATTAATTTTCTGAAGATTGCAGTGTGATTATTTCATTTTTGACGTAGCAATAAACTATTATATTAATTACAATTAGAAGAAATAATTCGGGTTGTTGCAATAGAATTTCATAGGTGAAATTTTCACATGGTATCCAAGTGATTTTCATCAAACAGGGAAGCTCAAAAGCAAAAGAAGAAATTCGTTGTTCAGAAGGAGCAGCAGGACAAAATTTTGGGGGCAGCGCAGAGCCTAAGCCAGGCAGTACGAATTACTGGGCAGTTCAATTTTTTAGTGCAAGTTGGCAAATATAATTGACTTGCCAAAAAGAGTGATTCCAATAGGAAGAGGGAGCAACAGTCTAGCATTTTCCCTGAGCAGATTCCTTGTTTGGGCACAAGACGGTTTTGCAGTGGCAGAATCAGCACTGAGTGGACGCGAAAAGTGTTCACACAAAAGGAGAAATTTCCATATTTCCCTGTTCCAATTTTCTATAGGAGATCCATAAATTTTCCATTGCAAAAGGTAGTGTGAATTTGCTAGAAGTAGGCAGTTCGAGTTGTGGGGGCTACAGTCATGTGCCAGTTTTCCGGAAAAGGACATTCAGAAAGGTTGAGCAAGTAGTCCTGGAAAGAAGCAAAAGGCAAAGCGAGGCAGACAAAGTTTGCACATTCCAGGAGAGTGCGAGTTTCAAAACAGGTAGCTGAGTAGGACAACAAGAGGAGATTTTGTTTTTTTTTTCCAAGTTTTGAGTTTCACATATTTTCCAGCAATGGTCGTACAAGATTGCCAGAACAGGCAATGAATGCAGATCTAGACAGCAGATTGACTTTTTGTTGTTGGAGATAGGTACAAAAGGAAGTATGAGTTGCAAAGCAAAGAAAGGTTCCAATAAGAGACAAGGCTTGAAAGGAAGTAGTAGGGCACCAGATCCAGATGTAGGAGGATTATAAGACTCCATTGTGCTAGTTGGGTAGCGTCTAACGCACTTGCAACAATGAGATTAGTTATATTAGTTCTGGATTGTTGCAGCAAGGCCATCACCCTCATTATAGAGGCCCACAATATCATAGTTGCGGGTTCAATGTCAATAGACACAATCTGTCATTAGGCAATTGCAAATCTAGTTGCAATCAGTACCCAGAGAACAACTGCAAAACTAGTTGCAGTGACACAGGCAGTGCGAATTTCTCAATTGTTGTATGTAGGGGAAATTCCAACCAAGAGATTCCCAATGCAGAGCTACGAAGTCTAGTTTCCAGTGCAGGAGGGCAGTGTGAGTTGCCAGGGAGAAGCAAAGAGATTTCCCATAGGGAGATTGAGACTCAGAGGGAGTATAGTTTAAGGGAGCGTCCCTATGGAAGTTAGTGCTTCACGATCTGTGAGATCAAACTCATTATTGCAGTAATTGCAGCAACAGTGCAGAAATAGCAGCAGAGCAGTAGCAACAGTAGTATGAGTAGATCAGAGTTTAGAGTTTGGGCAGGGTCCATTGAGGTGTCCTCATGGATCATTACCTTGCTACAAGGGACCACAGTATTAAGTAGCAAGAAGGATCAGTGTCCATGATGCAGTCAGATTTCCGAGTGACAATTGCAGACTAGTTACAGTCAAGCGCTGAGGAGCGCAGAGCAGTGTTGATAGCAGAGCAAGAGGCTAAGTAGCAGAGTCAGCAGCAGCACAGATTCCTTAGTGGACAGTGCAGAGACTAGTAGTAATCAGATGCTCAAGAGACAGATGCAACACGGAGAGACAGTTGATTCAGTATTTAGGATGCTTCTTCATTGCAATACTTGCAGTAGCAGCAACAACAACTGAGAGAGAGTTGCAATGCAGATGGAGAGTTGGCAACAATATAGCAGTGCCAACAGCAGCACAAATGCATCATAAGAGTTGTGCAATGGTTTGGGTAGTGGCAGACAGTCACAGTGGCCAGACATCAGCAACATACAGAAGGTAATACAAAGACAGGGTGTTGTAGCAATAGTGCAACAATAGAACACCTTCCTCACTAAAAGGGAGTGTTACCTTTTGTAGCATCGGAGGTGTTCTAGTCTTGAATGTTTGTGGAGAGGCTAAAACACAAGAGTTCTCCATCACCCATAAATCGTTTCTAGAAATTCTACCTAGAAGTGTCTCCATTAGATTATTAGCCTATTTTTAAATATTTTCTAAGTCAAAACTTAGAAAAAGGGGTTAATTAATCAGTATTAATTGAGAAAGGTGAGAATCATCTAGAAACACATGGATCGATCCAAAAATAATCTCAACAATCAATTATGTTTTAGTCTTGGCTCTTGGAGTCCCAACTCGAGATTATAAGAGGAGGTCGATGGATAGATGGAGAACACACACTTGAGATCAATTTCCTTAGGGGATTTGATTTTCCAGAGAGTAGTAGCAATTGCCGGAAGAGTTCGAGCCAGAGAAGGGAAGCAGAGATAGAGTGGGGCAAGGATAGTGATCCGAAGAGGCAGCAGCAAGTGGCAAAAGTAACCCACATAGAAATTGCACAAGGGTTGCGCAAAAGCTTGAACAAAGAAGTTAAAATTAGTTGGAGAGGTTGTCGGTTCACCTTCCAGAGGCCCGAAGAGTCACTTCCAGGCTCCTGCAGCAGAGAGAGGCAGAACAACTTGATCATAGGTTGAACAGAGCCACACGTGCAAGAGGCAGTGCAACAACTGTGCAGACAGCCTGCACAAGGATTTGCACGGCCATATTTTCTTGGGGAGCCAGTGTCGAGATTGCTTGTGGAGTGAGAATTTTCTCTCTAATTACTTTTGTCAGATACTTGTTGATTGGATAGCCAGTTGGGCATTCATAGATTGTACTCAGATTATATTACCACTGCTTAATAATAAAAACCCTCAACTGTTGCATCGGTGTTCCCAAGTTGGGTTTTTCTGAGGACATTTGTCCAAAAATAACTATCATAATTTTTTGGTGCGTGTGCCATTCTTTTCTCAGTTTCCAATTTATCTTTTGCAGTGCTTAATTTTCTGAAGATTGCAGTGTGATTATTTCGTTGTTGTCGTAGCAATAAACTATTAAATTAATTACAGTTAGAAGAAATAATTCTAGTTGTTGCAATAGAATTTCAAAGGTGAAATTTTCAAATTCAAACCATTTGATCACTATGGATCTAGTTGGCTAACAGAGAGTTGGAAGATCCTTATCCTTTGATAAGTTTGGTCTCCCCTATTGTCGAAGATATAGGGTTGGCAAATCTTTACCCTAGTGGTAAATCGTATCTCCCCTATTATCTGAATGGAGTGTTGATCTTGATTGGACAAGGTTGGAAGATCTTTATCATTTATGACAAATCGTATCTCCCCTATTGCCCTTGATATAGGGTTGGAAGATCTTTACCCTAGATGTAAAATGTTCTCCCTTGTGACGATTCTTCTTCTTTAGATCGAGATATCATTGTTCTGAGATTAGCAAAGATGAGCAGAGATGAGAAATATGATGCAGTCAGAAATTCCTCCCTAGCTGAGAGAGAGTGTTAAAAATTGGCAGTTGAGGGAGCAATTCCCTCCTTGGAGAAGCCTAACAAACCCTTAGGAGACCCCACGGGCCCTTGGAAAAATTAAATTTGCACACGGGAAAATATTACTTTTAACGTGGTTCCAAATCACCTTCAAAAGTACAAGGTGGCCTAGATGAGGAAATTCAACCTCCTAAACCACATATAAATAGGCTAAGCTTGGCATTCCTTGGAGGCATCATTACACACATTCATCCTTCTTCATTTGGTTCGATCTCGTCCGAATTTGCAGGGTCCAAGTTCTGAGTTCACACATGCAAAGGAGAGAGAGGACATTTCTGCTGACTGCATTGACTTTTTGTTTTGGTACTTTTGACCAGCATTGACCTTAGGTGAATTGACAAGGTTTGACTTGGTTTTTGGATCTGTTTTGGAAGGCGGAATTCAGGGTGAGGAAGACCAAATTTTTCTGGGCAATTTGACCAGTGTTGACCACAGATCTGAAGCTAGGGTTTCCACAGGTTGACATTGACTTTGACCAGAATTTGTGGGCAGATTTCTTGGACTGTTTTGACTGGGTTTGACCAACACAGGAAGGCCAAATTCTTTGCTGTTTTGACTTAACTTTTTGAAGCTGATTTGACTATTGACTTTGTACTGGTTAGGGCTGTTTTGACTTCTCTTGACTTTGACTTTGAACAGGGCCAAAAATTGCAGACTTGTGCTTTGACCAGATTTGACTTCTTCTCTCATATTTGATTGGATATTGGATTGGTTGACTTGAAAGTCAAGGCTTTGACCTTTGACTGGTTGTTGATGTACTTGGACTATGTATCTCTCCTGAACATTTGATGAACATCTAATATAAGAATAATCTGGTTGGGTTTACCACTTGAGGGGTTTTTCCCTAGTCTTTGACCTAAATGATTAAATCTTTGTGTCTCATTGATCTTGGCTGTCTTCTATTTTGCATATTGTTTACTGTTCTATCTACAATTGCTTACTATTATTGGGCGATTGAAATTTAATTGGAAAAGTGATTGCTACTGTGAGAAGAAATTGTAAAAGTGATTGTTACAGCATAGAACATTGAAAAATTAACATCCTGGTGATCATTTGGAAAGGGGACACAGGCAGCAAGTCAATTACAATCGTCCATGCATACAGAAGAGAGGCAAAACGCTGCAGTCTTGCTTTGAGAGAACTATTGATAATGTGATTGACAGCTACAAAAACTGCTGAAAAATATATATGAAATACCAATATACAGGTATAATTGAATATCTTAAATAATTTGCAAAAAATAATTCAAGAATATAACCCTTTTGTACACACAGAAAACAAATTTCTACATTAACAAAGTTGTCAACTGTAATCCATGTTGAATAACTATCTTTAACTTTTAATTATCCATGCAATTCAGTAATCATTTCATCCACCAATTTGAATGCCAACAACTACTTTCAAATTAGGTTCAGGTACAACTAAACTGCACAGAATATCACATTATGAAATAAAAAGCAAATCCTAGATAAGGTAAGTTAACCAGCCCTGAGTACAGAGTGATAACTTTACCTGCAGTATTCGTTCGAGTGCAGCCTGGAACTTTTCAAGGGGAAGGTCAACAAGTTTAGGAAAAATGGGCAACACCTGAAGAAGAACATAAATTAGTAGTTACAATTCATAATACAAAAGCTAAACTTATATTCACAACTCAAACTCATACTCCATTTCACAAAAAGGACATTTAGTCCAAAATGTTGAGTTATATATGGAATTGATAGTTTACAGTTTCACTTATTCTCCAACTCCCCTGTTTTACTACTAGTTGGTGCACAAATTACAAAAATATCACTATATATAATAATAAGGCCTCTTTTATACATGTCTCGAATTGAAATTATTCCTTTTACTTCTCTTGCTTCCAGCACCTGTAACTCCTTCTAATAATTCCACAAAATATATATATGTATATATAGGGTTTTAAATTACTCCTTTCATAACTTTTCTTGGATGGTATATTCTCTTTAATTTTTCTAGTAACACCTAATATTTCCACGATTTCTTTTTCCTTTCCTCAATAAACCTTTCTCTATAAAAACATTTAATATGATGTGTTTAAAAGTATGACACACAGCACTGACAGAGATTGTAGAGAGAGCAATGGTACAGACAGTATGTATGCATTAATGATTTTTAAAGATGTGACCGTGGGCTGTACAGATGCACTGCAATATGGATCAATACAGTGAGTGTCTTTCAATTAATTTGCTGGTGCACAACAGCTGTACGTAGGACACAAAATGAGCTGTTAAGTGTTAATGGCAACGTTACAATGGTTTAAATTCATTGTACGAGCTTTTAATATTTTATAATTATTCAATAATTAATTGTGCTGTAATTGATCATATGTTGTACAGATTCATAGTACTGTGGTCACCGAGAATCTCTGTCTGATGGAGGCTCTACAGAAAACAGAGTAATGGCAGATGGTGGCCATACACTGTTGGTTACATGTCTGTACTGTGAAATGGTGGTAGCAAATACGGTGGTGTGGTGAATCCCACAGTAGCAGACTGTGCACTTTGATTTCTTTTTCTTCTTTTCTTTCCTTTCTTTCTCTTTTTTCTTCTTTTTCTCAATTTTTTAATTTCTTTGGAACTGTTTGCACCCTTTTTCATTTTCTTGATTCTGATTCTCTTTTATTTGAAGCAAAAAAATGCTTCTAGAAAGAAAAAAAATTAACTGTAATTGACCAAGGGTCAATATATTTTTGATCAAAGCTCAAAGACTAGATAAACTCTGACCGTTCTTGTGACAAAATGCTAGATTAAAATGTGCCTGATAAGAGTGTGGCCAAAAGGCCGGATCAGAAATGAAGCTCTGATACAAAATGTGACAAAGAAGGTTTGCTCACATACAAAATATTTAGAATATCGGAAATATAAAGTAATCCATGTGGACAATATCAATATATAAAATGCATATAAAAATTTCATAATAGAAAATCTGATATGATGATTGATTGTACAATGATGGGCCCTGTATACACGGGACTGCCCCTTCATAAGAGGTCACATGTATTCATTGAAACATGTCTCTTCATTTACTATTGATTAATTACTAAAATCATTATTTAAATTATTTTATATATATTTATGTTCATAACATGCACTTAGATATTTGCAACAGATCCTTCATAGATTGGTTGAATTGTGTAAATTTAGTTGACTTTCATATTTCTTTGATTTTCAACAGAATAATCTTTGCTTCATTGGAATTTCGGAATTTGAATGGCCATAAAATTAAGGCTAAAGATCTGGTAATCAGAAAAACTCCGTATAAATGAGTGTGGCCAAAAGCTTGCAAGTATGTTGCCAAGGGAAACAAAATTTGACCAAAGGTTTGATTAATAAAAGTGTGGCCAAAGGCTGGAGGAGAACATGGTTCTGATACCACATCAAATGAATAGAGTTCATTTACAAATGAAAATTAAAACGTGAGGATAGTAGTTTTAAATCCATATAGGATAAAGTGGATGATAGATTGATCTAATACCATATAACAGTGAGGGGACGAGCTGGGATTTTCACGACTAGGTGGTTTCCAGAATTTGATCTTTTGATGATGGTGATTTCTAGAATGCCAGTGTCAGTGAGGCTTCCAAACCTCCTGCTGCCCTTTTGACACCACCAGGTATTGATTGATATAGGGAATACATTCGGAATTTTTCAATGATAAGTCCAAAATAAGAACCTGGTACCATCTCCAAGTCCTCACGCTGAAAGTGTTGATCCTCAAAAAACACTGCCTGAAAACACCACCAAAAACTAGATGCTGAAAAAATTCTAATCCAAAGAGAACATGAGTCAGCTGCAAGTCTGAGTCATCTCTGAATTTTTTCTTGACAACCCCATCATGTGCCAAGCTGCAAAAGGATCCATCCGTCCTTTGCTTTCAATCAGCATCCTTTGTCCATTGACAAAATGTTGATGACGCCCACTAGCGAATTTGACGATGCCCACTGGCTAATTTGTTGATGATGCCCACTAGCTGATTTGAAGATGCCCACTGGCTACTTTTGATGATGTTGTCGAGACTTTCAGTCTGACAACCACCCTTAATTCCATTATCATTTCCCCCCTTTGTCAGCTGAAAGGAGAGACAATCATCTGCACTTGATTTCTGAACTCCCCCCCTTTAGGTGTAGGAGAGTTTCACTGGTGTACTCCCGCTTTCAGGTGCATGAGAGTACCATCTTCAATTGACTGTTGGCTGCAATAGTTGAGATTGAATTCTGTTGTAAAACTTATACAATCGTTTTACTGTTGACGACCATTCCCAAGGATCAATCCATGCATAATTGATCTTTAATCTGGCAGGTTGGTCTTGTAGGCAGCATTTCTCTGATGAATGATGATGCTTGCCACAATGGTGACAAGGATGGAGATCAAAACAGTGATCTTCCATGTTACCTTTTCTTTGACAATGTTTGCATGTGGATTTGTCTTCAACTTTCTCATGGCTTGTTGATGTTATTTGATTAAGAAATCCTGCACTGATGAGCCCTTTTTTGTGCAAATCCTTTTGCCATGAGTCTTTCTTTGTGATTTTTTTGTGCAAATCTTTTTACCATGAGTCTTGCTTCGTGCTTTTTTTTGTGCAAATCCTTTTGCGATGAGCCTTGCTTTGTGCTTTTCAAGTGAACTATATGATTTGTACTTCTTGTTGTATACCCACAACTGATTGGGTTTGCTCCAAATGGAGGGTCGACCAACTTTCGCGACCCATTCTTGATGAGAGCACCATTCTCCTGCATTACTTCTTTCCACTCATTTTGAGAAGCAACTTCTTCAAAGGAAGTTGGTTCAAAATTGGTAGATAAATTCAATTCAAAATCATATAAAATATCCATATCATCTACATTTGTTGAGAAATCTATAGGGTAATAGTTAAGATTATTTCTGGTTCTATGATATCTGCTTGTGCCGTCTTTTTACCTATTCTTACTTATTAGCTTCTTCACTTATTATTATGTTCGAATATGATCAAAACACTACCAAAACACGAAGAACAATAGTACACAAGAACATAGAATGTAGGCTACAAGCCAGGGCAAAAACCTCTCCACTTGAGAGGAAAATCCGCAAAATATCTTCTCTTCTTATAGATTTTTCAATTGGCGAGTTCCAAGACCTCTAGACCATGACCAATACCCTCCAAGACCAAGTCCAACCTTTTTGAATGATGTGCTTCTCTTGTCCAAGTCGAACCCAGTCAAATCTCTCCCAACAACACAACTTCGACCCCCAGCTTTAGAATTTCGGCCTCTACTACAGGTCTGAAAATTTTGGCCCCCTGCAACTGCTACAACATCCACATGTGAGTGAAATTAGCTTTCCAAGGCCACCCAACAACTTCGCTTGCCTTACTTCCTTGCCTAGGGCTAGTAGGTGACCTAGTAGACCCTTCTTCCAACATATTTGATCCTCTTCCATTAGATAGAGAATTTCGACCTTGAAGCATCAAACCCTAGCTTCTCTTCTTCCAACATGTGAGAGAATTAGCCCAAATATAATCTTTCTTCATCCTCTTTCTTCTTCACTAACCTTCTTGCTCTTCTCCTTTGCTTGAATGAGTACGTGATGATGTGTCTCAAGGAGGTCGAGTTCCCTCCTTTATATAGGCTTCTCAAGGTGGACATGGCTCCTCAAAATAGGGTAGCGTTCCAAAATTAAAAGCGTCCATGGCTTCCTGTTGTTGTCATCCCTACTGAAGAAATATAGCATAGTGTTGGAATTTGATGTTGCATGGAAAAGGCGTGATGTTTGGAAACATGAGTTTGAAAGAGGGTTGTCCATGAAATTCATTGGAGGTCTGTGTGTGGAGTAATTTTCAAGCAAGTTGAAGAATGATCTTCGAGGATAGAAATGATCTGAATTGCAAGCACGCTGGTTAGACAATATTTTGTAGTTTGAAATGGAGTAGGTTACTCAACCATCACTTGCGAAGCATGGTTGTATTTCGTTGAATCCCCAAGTGTATCAGAAGGCTAATGTAGGGGAAGTCTAGGCCATGGTCGCAGCCCTCAAACAACTCCAAGTAATCAATGCTTAATTCTTCTCTTTTAGATCATCGTTTGCTGCCTTTTCGTCTGCAAAAAACGCCATACTCAATCCTCATGTTTAATGAGGTCGCGTTGGCTACTGGTGCGATGTGGAGGTTGCGGCAGAGAAAGAGCCATGCTGCTTTCATGAAATTTCTGTATTCTGTTTCGAAAAAGGCCGATATTTTTAGCTAAGGAGTGAGCGATGAGATTTTCGATAGGAGAAAATAATTCGATGTATGTTTCCATATATGTATCGAAACATCAGTGCGATAAACATTAAATCACAGACCAAGAGATGGAAAGGGTCGAAAATGCATTATGTTGCTGTTAGAGTCGCGCTCTGTGTATTCCAAAGAGTTGTAAGTGTGCATATTTGGCGTGAATTCTGTCTGGCGTGGAAGAAGATCGAATTCACAACCTGTGGTGAGCCATCGAGGAGAAGCGTAGAGGAAGTAATGACAATTTGCTTCTAGAGTTTGCGAGTATGAGTTTTTTTTTTGTTTGAAAATTTTCAATGGTGATGTTGTGAAGGTGAAGGTTGATGTACTCAATACTTAATAAAGACATATTTTTCGTGGTGTTGAAGTGTCCTAGATCCATCTGAAACTGAATAAGGGGATTTTAGGTACACCTTGTGTAGTGATTGATTGTGCATGTTTCGTGTCTAGTTTTGACACTACAATTAACTTATCTAACACACACAAGGAGTCTAAAGCAAGTGAATGAAACACGCACATTAATCAAAACACTTGAAATTAAGAAGTTGCAACGAGCATTCAATCAAGCACAAACAATCACATGCATTTGCGCAGCTACAACACATAAGCAAAGTTGGCAACATCAACAAGAAATTTCATTCGCTCAAGGCAAATCGAGTTAATGAAGATGAAAACTCAAGCATTGCAAGGCAAAGTCTACATCCACATTTAACGACAATTAGTAATTGTATAACTTGCAAATAAATTTGTTTTTTGTAAGTCAACTTGTAATCAAAGTCAACTTGAGTTGCATTGTAAGGGTGCATTCTCGGTTGAACCCAACACCCAGGCTTTGAATTGATAGGGAATCGATTAAACCAAGTGAATCCATTGTTTTTTAACTGTCATTAAAATCATAGTAAGCGTTTCTCTTGGGTGCATTCTTGATAGTATTCGACACCCTTCTTTTGATCAATCAAGAGTGTGAGTTCAAGCAAGTGCAAAGTCCACAACATCAAGCAAGCCTGAAACTAAGTGAGTTCAAATTTAACGAAAGCAAATATTCAAACAACAATCGAGCCTGTTCATATCTACAACAAGCGAGCGTGAGTTCAAGAAGGCAAGCTCAAGCATTCAAGCGAGCGAGTTCTAAAAATTCAACAAGTATTGAAAGCAGGCGAGCATGAGTTCCAGCAAGCTCACATGGTGAAAAGCATTCAGTTGTTACAAATTCTTAACAATTTGATCCTCTCAACTGCTGAAAACATGGTGCAAATCAGCAAAGCAACTCTTTGATATTTCAATGAATCTACAACAAGCACATGAAACAATTGAGTTCCTTCAACTGGAGTCGCAACTACAAAGATATGAGTTGCAACAAAAGAGTGATGCTTCCAAGTCTTTCATCCATATAGATGAAGATAAAGATGTTGATTCCACATCACTCATCCAAACAACTTCAAGTGTAGAAGTTGTTCATAATCAAATTGAACTTGCTTCTTCCAAACCAATCATCAAGCCGCAGGAAGAACTCCAAAGTAACAAAAATCAATGAGGATTAGGATATGACAAAGATGAAAACAACTTGCATATCCTCTGTAACGAATAAAATATATAAATAATATAAATATAATGTAAAAGATAATAATCATAAATAATAGTTAAGTTAAGCTAATAATTAGGTTGAAGAGGCATGTCTAATAGGACATGACTCTTCATGAAGAGACGCTTGCGTGATATATAAGCAAGCCTCTTGTTCTCATTGTAAATCATTATCATTATCATTCTTATTCATATTTAATATATAATATTTGTATCCTCATGGATATCTTTATATTCCTAGTTTTCTTGAATAA
The DNA here is from genome assembly GCA_031772625.1 of Pinus tabuliformis. Lineage (NCBI taxonomy): Eukaryota > Viridiplantae > Streptophyta > Pinopsida > Pinales > Pinaceae > Pinus > Pinus tabuliformis. The sequence goes on from CM062814.1 coordinate 881,261,055, forward strand.
TTAATTTATAGAAGGAACTTTGTTCGCTTCATTTGGTATCAGAGCCACGTTTGGCTGATCACTAGGCCTTTGGCTATCAACCTATCATCAACCTTGTTGCTGTCATAATTGAAGCGTTTCGCTATATATTGGGAGATTCTCCATTTTTAGGCCTTTGGCCATTAAAAAAAAATAACCAAAAAAAAAAATATAAGTAAATAAATTAAAAAAGAAGAAGAAAATAAAAAGTAAAAAAACAAAAACAAAACGGATACAAAATCTCATACCAAGTATATTTAAAGCTTTTTACGTGGAGAAGCCCGTGGTTTTAAAAACAACCCATGGTAATTGCCCATGGTATTTTAAAAAGTTAAAGAAAAAACAAAAAGAAAAAACAAAAAGCAAAAGGAATACGTTTTACATTTTACGTGCAGAGCATTTTAACGAAGGTTTTAAAAACAACCCATGGTAATAGCCCATGGTATTTTAAAAGTTAAAGAAACAAGAATACAAAAGGTCTTACGTGAAAGGCAAATATTACTTTTTACAGGAGGTTTTAAAAACAACCCATGGTAATAGCCCATGGTATTTTAAAAGTAAAAGATATTTTGATAACATTGGAGAAAAAAAAGTGTGATCTAAATAATTTTAATCGTTCAAATCTAAAGATTGTGACCGTACCAAGAGTCACGTCTCATCCAAATTTTCCGAGAAAAAAATATTATTATAATTATAAAAAAGGATACTATATAAGCCTTATATACTTACATATAAAAGGAAAAGTGAATTTCAGAAAAGTATATATAAATTTTATATAATTATAATTTTATAATATATATTAATTATTATTATATAAATTTTTTATTAAAAGAGCGAACCAAAAAAAGAAGAAGAAGAGGAGAATATTTGAAAAATATATATAGGAGAAATAAGTGATATTTTATAATAAAAGAAGAGGAGATATTTGAAAAATATATATAGGAGAAATAAGTGATATTTTATAATAAAAATAGCTCCAGTTGACATATATATTGTTTACGTAAAAACATCAAGGAAAAAATGGAGACTAGTAATGAAAGGTTTCCTGAAACCCATAGTACATGTGTTCGCACACTATTTAACATCATAGGATCACTCGCAGGAAGAGACATCATAATCTCTATCAGTCCTACTGAAAGAAGTAATTATGTTAGTCCTAAATGTGCTAATCAATTGGTGATTCCTGAATCAAATATAGTTAGAAACAATTTTTTTTGGCAAACAATACGATATAAGCAATTTACACCTAAATATTGGAGATTATACTTTTACCTCACAATTCACCGTGCAAACCCTATCTTTTAACGATAGTGACATTGTTTTGGGATCACCATGGATGAAAACTCTAGGTTCCTTTATTCTAAATACTAAGAAAAAGTTTTTAACATTTTCTTACAAGAAGAAGAAAATAACGCTCCAAGATGTTACACTGAAACCTAATTCAGTAACGCTAGAAGATGTATCGGATATTTCAAAAGTAATTTCTCAAGAAAGTAAAAAAGTATTACAAAATATGCAAAATGAAATTGACAAAATCACTATTGACAAAAATGAAGAAGTTTCTAGACTTAAAAACCATAGTGAAAAACTGCTGATGCAAATTAAGATACTAAAGAAGGATAAGAAGTCATTAGAAAACCAGGTACAACAACTTATCAAGAAGGAAGCATCAAATGTAGGAATTCAAGTTGATGACAAAGCAACACATACCGATTCAGTGAATGTCACAACTCAGGAAGAAGACAAGCAAGTTGAAGAAAAGACGCGCGTGGATGTTGCAATTCAAACGATGAACATCCCCAATGAATGTTTCATAACTCAACATCTTCGCCAGAAGAAAATATAAAAATTGCCGCATGCCCAGTAAGGAAAAATCAAACAAAAAAGGTTCCATATCGGCATCTGAATCATGAGAACAGACGAATCAACCATGCTACATATTTGAACAAGTCAGAACCGAAGCAACAAACTGATGTTCCGGATAATAGTGATGTAATCTCAATCCAGTCTTATGCTAACAAGTCGTCACAAAATTCCAGTGATCAGAATGCTATACAGAAGATTAATCTGGGGTGGTCTGATCCCTTATCGGTGCGACAATTTTGTTTGTCACTAAGAAGATCATATCAACTTGTATCGACGAGGATGACTATTCCAAAACAGAAAGACTTTCAAAGCCGAAAAAGAGATCAAGCGTTTTTCATCGACAAGCTTTGAGGACAAAGCTTTTTGAGGAAGGAGGCAATGTAACGAATAAAATATATAAATAATATAAATATAATGTAAAAGATAATAATCATAAATAATAGTTAAGTTAAGCTAATAATTAGGTTGAAGAGGCATGTCTAATAGAACATGACTCTTCATGAAGAGATGCTTGCGTGATATATAAGCAAGCCTCTTGTTCTCATTGTAAATCAATATCATTATCATTCTCATATTTAATATATAATATTTGTATCCTCATGGATATCTTTATATTCCTAGTTTTCTTGAATAATTAATTTATAGAAGGAACTTTGTTCGCTTCAGAAAAGTCCATCAAATGGATGTGAAGGTTGCTTTTTTGAATGGAGACTTGAAAGAGAATGTATTCATGTCTCAACCAAAATGTTTTGTGTTGAAGGGGAAATAACAAAATGTATGCTAACTCTTAAATCCTTACATGGTATGAAACACACATTGCAAGCCTGGCATGAAGAGTTAACTAAGCATCTTCTGAAATTGAATTCCAAACACTTTAACCTTCATAATGCAACTCTATTTATCAAAAAAATTGGCAATAGGGAACAATGAGCTATGTTGCATTCATAAAGAATGGTTTGAAGAAGGGCTTTGAGATGACAGATTTGGGACATTTCAATATTACTTGAGCATTTCAATGACTCAACATCCAAAGTACATATTCATGTCTCAAAAAAACTACATCGGAGAATTGTTGAAAAAAATTGGCATGGTTGAATGCAACCTCTCTTTCTACTCCAATGAAACAAAATTTGAAGCTCACATCAAAAGAAGGAAATGAATTTGAGGATGCAACCTTACCAACACCAAACCATACATTTCATTTGTTGTTCAGATTACACCAAGGTTATGAAAAATCATTGTGAAGGGCATTGGTATGCTACTAAAAGAGTTATGAAATACTTGAAGGGAACTCAAGATTTTGGACTCAAGTATTCCAAGGTGGATGACTTAAATTTGATTGGATGTTCTAAGTTAGACTTCGATGGGAATAAATAAAATGGAGTGTTGACTTCAGGCTATCTCATGAGTATTTGATCATCAATTGTCTCTTGCAAGTCATGTAAACAGTCAATTCCAACATTTTTCACAACAGAGGTAGAATACGTAGCAGCTAAAGAAACAACAAAGAAAATTGTGTGACTCGGGAAATATTTGAAGATCTATAGGGGAAACAAGTGAATTATATTCCTTTGGGATTTTTTGTCACTATTAAAAGTGGTTGGTGGACCAAATGAGGAGTCATGAGGAAGACTAAGAGTCCCACATTTCAGATGAAACGAATAGGCATCCTCTTGTATATATGCATAGTTCGAGTTAATGAAGTAATCATCAATGAAGTTATTCCCTCAACCTAATAGATTTGACCATAGCCAAATATAAGGATAACACTAGGTCAACTTGTAGTTTTCATGTTGACTTGGACCAGAAAAAATAATAATATTTTTCCATGTGCAAAATTTGATTTTTCCAAGTGGAAGAGGGGTCTCCTTAGGGTTTGTTGGGCTTCTCCAATGGGGAATTACTCCCTCAGCTGGTAATATTGGTTTCACCCCCTAACCCCTAACCTTAATAAGAAATACTACATTGGTCACAAGTCACTAATACCCTGATGATATTACACTCACATAATTTTGTGTCATATGCTAACATATTTGCCTCTGGTGCACAATAACATAAAATCGATTTCTTTACAATTGCAAATATGTTTTCGTTCTCTCTATTCCAATTGATCCTTTAAAACAGGAATAGATGACTATCTTATATTATCGTATATTATCTTATCTTATATAGACTATTGGGAATAATTGTTCATCCAAGCCAAGTTTAAGATAATAACTACCAAACAACATAGAACATGATTTTAGGAAAGAGATAAGGAACCACACATTAATAAATTGGAACAGAAAATTGGTGGCCATATGTCTGTGTGGGTTGTGATTCAAGAATAATAGAGATATAAATATTGAACTGTCCAATCAACAACTAATTGACAATTTATATAAAAACAAATTTTAGGCTTGCCACAACCATATTGACCTTGAGCAAAACCCATACATCCTTGTGCACTAGACACACCAACATACAAATCATACAACTTTGTGGAAGTTACAATGGATCTTCTAAGCTAATATCATCTCATCTTGCTTTATATGTTCTAGCCATTCCCTTTGTTGGCAATTTAAGCTTATGAGCTTTTCTTATATTCACCAAAAATTTACCCCTATGACATCAACAGCAATTAATCAATCCCCTAGCCACGTTAGGAGCCACAAATGTGTTATTGAACCCCTAATTAGGTCATTGCGGGATCCACCTTACTTCCTTTAGCCCCACTTGCAATTGAATCATCTCTCTCCACAAAATCACACAACACTACAGTCTACCCTTATTGCATGATACAAAAATGTGGTACTTGCCAGATTGAGTGATCCTTGTCATTAGGATATAATGTTGCTTTTGCAATTGTCCCATGAACTGTTCCTCTTATCTGTGGTTCTTTCTCAATGAAATCCTGCTTGGAGGTTCTAATCCTACATTAATCCCTAAAGTTGTTCGTGTGACTTTGCACTCCTACACTAGACTTGCTTTGGTGGTTCTTTTCCTTAATTACTCATAACAAAAGATTGCAGCATTACAATTGCTGATGCTCCGTCCTTTGTGATTTTGCATGCTAAATGATAGATTTGAATGTGTTGTGATGTTTCATAGTGAAACTTTGTCGTCATTATAAAATTGATTGTGTAGAGTAGTGATTCCATTTTTAGCATGTCTTGTTTGCAACTTGATTTTGTCAACATGGTTAAGTGCACATAGTACTTCCATTACCTATATTTCCTTTAATTGAGTTTCCTTTGTTGTGATTGAGTTTCCATTTCCTTAATTGCTATAAACTAAATCTTGTGTTGACAATCAAATACCCCTCCTCCTCTACAACTTCATCATGAACAGAAGCACAAGTTGGCCTCAAATGAGAGGAGTGACACTTCATCTACTTCCACCATCTCCTAAATATTTACATATATATTTCTAGTATACTGCCTAGAACTTAGTAGGAGAGCCCAGTGTCAAACAGCACTTTTGAACATATCCTGGAGTCTCTTTGGAGGTTGGACATGGTAAGAATATCTTTCATTGCTCCAAATGTATTTTAATTAAAACATCCTGTACTTTATGCATCTTAATGGTTGGAGACAATGAGAAAATACTTCAATGGTCGACAGTTATTTACTTAAGAAATGTTTTAGCTTTCACTCTTTTTGTTACTACTTCCATTTAAGTATTAGGTTTAGTTTAAAATGGCAATGCCTTAGACACTCACTGATTTTCTGTAATTTCCAGCCCCAATAACCATTTATTGGTTACTTGAATATTAAAAATAGTTCTTCTTTCCAAGAGTTGACCATTAAAAACCATCTAAATTCTAAGAACATTTTATCTGAATTTTACAATCACCTGCTACCATCTGACTAAAACTTCTATATAATCAAATATTTACATGAAAGAACAGAATATAGAAGCAACAAATAATTATGAAACAAATATAGGAGAATAAAATGGTAATGACCATAAGTCATCAGAACCTCACCTCATCTTTTGTTAATGATGACAATATTGGAATTAGAACTCCTGCATCCTGAAAAGAAAAATAAAACTTTAAGTGGATTTGAACTGGGATATTAATTATATAAATGATTTTCTGAAAACATCAATATAAAGAGAGATAGACAAAAAGAAAACATCAATCACATATGACCTTCAACTTGGTCTCATATAATATTTTCACAGTTGCAATTAACTCAGGAGGCGGACTGGTACCATCAGTTAGAATCTGTAACACCTGCTATAGATCAACTAGGTAAGCATCTCGTGCAGGATGAATATGATCCCAGCTGGAAATGAAAAAGCATCTCTGAAACAATATAATGCTAACCTGCTTCAAATAAAGCAGAACAAAATACAAGGTAACCAAACAAACCTGCATAAGAAGATTCTCACTCCCTTCAGGAGGATTAGATATAATATGCAGTAACTCTGGTGATGACCGTATTGTTCGTATTAAGATAGGGATGTGGCGATGAACTGCCTGCACCAAAGTTAAATTCACCATATATAGGTCTTATATCTATAAGGCTGACAATTTCTATCATATATTTTTCTAATCAAAATAAACCTGTAACACAATAAAAGATGAAAATTGAAAATAAAGACCTTTATAAGCTAACAAAGAGTATTTTGGTTAAACCTTTATAAAACCTAACCTGCTTTGCAGCCTTGGGTGCATTTTTATATGCACTGAAAATTTGCTGAACAAGGGTATGTTTCTTCAAACAAAAAACAAAAGACTTGTAAGAGCTTAAAACTTTCAAACCCATAATGGAAAATCCATTTCAAAAAGTAAGACCCAAACACAAAAACGGTTGTCTAAAAATATGAAATGATGCCTGACAGGTCTTACTGCAGAAAGAGAAGTGCATTCAAAACCTTGGTGCAGAGAGCAAAGTACAGTTGCATGCCGCGTAGTGCTTCTGCAACAGAAATGTTCAATGCACTTTGAGCAGATCCCAGTCTGTCCTTTCCAGAAGCATTTACTACAGTCATCCCACTAGCTTGCCTTATTTTGGGAACTCCATTTGATAGATTATGTTGACTACCATCCTGCAAACAAGCATTTTCTTCATTAGCAATATCCAGTTGTAAATTCTAAATTTTGTGGTTGATATCGTGAAAACAAAACCCACTGCATACTATGTCAAGTGTAAATTTATGAGTATCAGCAATTAAATAACTCTAAGGAATTGTGTTAAGTGTGTGAGGATACATGAATATGTCCAGCGATAATTTACACTGATATTGCATAGAAAATCAATGCACCCAAAAATAGTGTCATACATAAACAGCATACACACAGTTACTACGCTACATAAGACAGTTATGTCCTCCGACATACTAAAATCCCATCCAATATTCACACCATCCTCAACGAAAATAAACTAGAATTATACACCCTTAATTCCTTCACTAATATCAAACATGCCAGCTCAAACATCCATGTTCAAAAATCAAAATCAATCTAAAGGAGGATGTTGAACCTCAAGAAATTTAGTAGTGACAATTGTCGGTAGACTGCCAATTAAAGCCACTACCCAGTTTCCACAGAGAGAACAGAAGTATCATTCTAGACATCATCCCTGTGTACATCATCAAGTTAATCTCAAGTATGCCCACAAAGTGATGTGTGGATGTCTTACTGCCAAAATAGGAATTCTTTACAATAGATGAACATTGTACTAGAATTTTAAACAGGATAACAATAACAATGTTGATCAAAGCAACTAGTTAATAGGAACCCAAGAAAAAATTGAGGAAAAACATCAAATCTATAAATAGGATTTCTATAAAGTTTGATATCCTGTTAGCTTGTGGGACTACTCCAAAAGTATTTTCACCTTGCAAGGAGAGTGTTATCTCCCCGCCCTTTCGTGATACTTCATGGACATGTTGATGGCTCAAGTTTAGATGGATGCTAGACCTTGATTAGAGTGCTAATATAGCAACCTTACCTAGGAGGATGTTACCCTAATTGGCATGATGACTAACCCATTGGGTGCACACAATGGGGGGAGTCTATTGCTCAACTAAGAGAGATACCTACCTAGGAGTAGAACTAGAAAATTAGTTGAGCACACTCAGCCCTAGGAGCTTGGGACTATTTTCTGTTTTAAGGACAAGCACTTGACTTGAGGATGCTAGGATTAAGGAAGCATACCTCAGCGAGGTTGGTGGTGAACCCAGACACATGTTGAGTAGTAGTGGATCTTAGCAACCACATTGGCGCACATGAAAGTGAAATTGGTAATATGAGAGGACATGTGCCACACAGTTAGAGGAGTTGAATAAAGGCACTTGGGTGGCATGCCAGCATGGAAGAGTGAGAGTACACCTAATAGTTTGTGGGACAGCACACCATCTCCAAGGATGGATGTAGCTAACTAAATTTATAAAAAAATAAACAAAAATAATGTAAAAGACAGCAAATAAGATTAATGATTAATTAGTTAGCAATTAATGAAAAGGTGTGTCCCTGAGAACATAACTGTTAGTGAAAGGGTACTTCCCTGGCTATATATACAGGACCCTCATGATCATTTGTATCATCCTACATCAATTCTTTATATAATATACAATTTACACTTACTATCCTACAATGGATGTATTTGTCTACGAAGTATTTTAATGTTTCCGCAGCACATGAAAGTGAAATTGGGAATATGAGAGGACATGTGCCACACAATTAGAGAAGTTGAATAAAGGCACTTGGGTGGCATGCCAGATGGAAGAGTGAGAGTACGCCTAATAGTTTGTGGGACAGCACACCATCTTCGAGGATGGATGTAGCAAAGCAAATTTATATAAAAATTAACACAAATAATGTAAAAGACAACAAATAAGATTAATGATTAATTAGTTAGCAATTAATGAAAAGGTGTGTCCCTAACGACATAACCGTTAGTGAAAGGGTACTTGCCTGGCTATATATACAAGACCCTCATTCTCATTTATATCATCCTACATCAATTCTTTATATAATATACAATTTACACTTACTGTCCTACAATGGATGTATTTTTCTACTAAGTATTTAAATATTTCCAATGTGTATACGACTAGTGGTCGTTACATTCGTACCAAAGCAGTTCGATCCTTTTGCCGCTCCACTGCTGCACAGAGTCATGCTCTCTGATCCAGGCCCTTGGCCATCCAGGTTTCGTCAACATTGTTGCTGTCGAGATTGAAGCATTTCATTACACTTTTGAGAGTTTCTTTGTCGCTAATTCGTCAAAGGCCTTTGGCCATTAAACAAATATATATATATATATATATATATAGTCAAAAAAAGAAAAAAAGTACATATAAAGATTAAAAAAAAAATTGAAGAAAAAAAACCATATAAAAATATAATATTAAAAAAAGAAAGATATATATGTATAGTCTGGTGTAAAATTTGAATGAGAACATTCATATATATAAAAAGGTTCTACATTATTGATAAAAAGTGCATGATAAAGTTAAGAGGGAATCTTTCAAAATATCTTTAAAACTATAGGTAAGAGAAGGAAGAGTATATAATATTATCTTGATTCTTCCTTAAGTGGTTTACAATCCCGTGGTTTTAGCAACCCATGGTAATTGTCCATGGTATTTTCAAGGTAAAAGAAAAACAAAAGGAATACAAAAACTCTATATGTGAATGGTAAATAAAAGATACATAAAGAGAAGTTTTATATTATAAAGGGGTATTTTAAAGAAAAGTTCAAGTCAAAAACAAAGAGGAGAGAATACAAAGTTTATATATATATATATATATATTAAAAATTAAGAAGGTTACATGAAAGCGTATCTCTGGAGAATATTCCAATTGATAGCTAAGTGTTCACAACCCATCAGATTAAAAGGAATTTTATATATTTAGATTACATAATACCTCAAGTCATCTCGACAAAATAAATGGGATCAATCATTGAAAAAAAATTATGGAGCTCAATTCTAAAATGATGAAGGAAGAAAGGTTTTCCTATAATGGTCTTTCAGTTATAGATCACATAATAATTACATCAAAAGGAAGTATCCAAGGAAGAGAAGTTAATGTCACGATCAACCCAAGCAACGATAAAAACTATATCAACATCAACTTGGCAAATCAACTATTAATTCTAGATCTAAGCATTGGTGTAAAGAAAAATATTTTTGACCAAAAAGAGTATAAAATTAGTGATCTACAAGGGACAATAGGCCAATATGAGTACATATCTCAATTTCATGTTGTAAGGATGGATAAAAAGACAAACATCATACTCGGTCAACCCTGGTTTAAAGATTTGGGTACATTCATGTTAAACACAGAGAAACAAGGTTTGATGTTTCCTTATAAAGGGAAGATGGTCACATTTCGAGACATAACAAGTAAATCAAAATCAATAAAATCTTCATTAGAAGACCTTAAGGATATCTTAGACTTGATGTTTCAAGATAACGAAAAAACTATATGAAAGAAGCAAAAAGAGCTTGAAGAAGTCATCTGCAGCAAAGACAAAGAAATTTCAGTTTACCAAGAAAAACTACTCAAACAAGTCAAGAAAGCTAAAGCATCAAAGGAGCGTTTATTAGAACAAGAAGAAAATTTACGTTTAAAGAGCATTAACCAAACATTAGTAGAAAAAATCAAGTGTTTAAAAGACAAGAAGCGTAAAGGTCAAAATAAAGTTGACTCAAAGAATGAGGAATGCTTACGTCTCAAAAATCATAATCAAAAACTGCTCAAACGGACTAAAAAACTTAAGGATGAAAATAAATCATTGACGAATAGTTTCAAAGAAGTTGTCGCAAAGGAAGCATCAAAATCTCCAGATGTAGCAATCCAAACTGAAGAAACAAACATCAATACCACTAATCTCGCAATTCAGGCAAATCCAAACCCTATTGAAGTAAAAATGCATTCAGAGGTTGTCGTTCAAACAGAGGACACCCCAAATAAGGATTCAATACTTAAGTCAACAAACAATGCTTGATGGAAATCAGGAAACTGCCATAAAAACGTTTAAGGAAGTTCAAACAAGAAAAATTCATTATCTACATCCAAATCACAAGAGTAGACGCCTTAATAAATCTACAAATCTATATAACATAGAACATAAACAAACTTATGTTCCAAAGAATACTAAACTAAGCTCACTACAGTGATACGATAAATATTCAGCACATATCTCCAAGGGTCAGAAGATTTCCTAGAAGATTAATCTAGGATGGTCTGATCCGTTTTCAATACAACAATTATGTTTATCACTCAGAACATCATACTGTCTTCTATCAACAAAGATGAAAGTTCAGAAATGAGAAATATTTCGAATGACAGAAGAGATCTGATCTGTCATCAGTAAGATTTGAGGACAAAGCTTTTTGAATGTGAAGGCAATGTAACAAACTAAATTTATATAAAAATAAACACAAATAATGTAAAAGACAACAAATAAGATTAATGATTAATTAGTTAGCAATTAATGAAAAGGTGAGTCCCTAAGGACATAACCGTTAGTGAAACGGTACTTCCCTGGCTATATATACAGGACCTTCATTCTCAATTGTATCATCCTACACCAATTCTTTATATAATATACAATTTACACTTACTGTCCTACAATGGATGCATTTTTCTACGAAGTATTTTAATATTTCCGCTGCATATATGACTAGTGGTCGTTACATTGGTATCAGAGCAGTTCAATCGTCTCGCCACTCCATTGTGGCACAGAGTCATGCTCTCCCCCTTGGCCATCCAGTTTCGTCAACATTGTTGTCGTCGAGATTAAAGCGTTTCGCTACACTTTTGGGAGTTTCTCTGTCGCTAATTCGTCAAAGGCTTTTGGCCGTTAAACAAAAAAATAAAATAAAGAAAAAAAATATAGTCAAAGAAAAGAAAAGAAAAAAATACATATAAAGATTAAAAAAAAATTAAAGAAAAAAACCATATAAAAATATACTATTAAAAAAAAGATATATATAGTCAGGTGTAAAATTTGAAGGAGAACATTCATATATACATTCGGAAGCTAGTACAAGATGGTGTGTTACAACTACAGTATATCTCCACCGATGAGCAAGTCGCTGACATATTGACAAAATGTCTTCCTAATAAGAAGCTTGTGTATTTGAGGGACAAGCTAGGTTTGGTTGACATATCCTCCCTAAATGAGAGGGAGAGACAGGCACATCATTATCGTCTTCACTTGGGAAGGTAGAATGGAGGATTGGGTTAGCACCTGGCATCTGATACTCTTTGAGGATGAGGTAGGGCATCCAAAATAAGAGTAGTCGAGGACCGATATTCTTTGAGGACTAGTTATCCAAGATAAGAATAGTCCAAGGAAGGACATACTCTGTGAACACCCGGGTGGGGTATGTGCCTTCAGAGACAATGATGATGGTGTCCATAAATCATTGGTCTGACCAGCATTGTGATATGATATCGCGGAAAGATAGAGATGTTAGTCAAGGCCTTCCTATGTGACAATGTTGGTTGTTATGATGCTAAACAAATGGGTTACCAATCTGGCCTTCTTATGACATCTCTTCAGATTAAGAATGTTCCTGTACCATTTATGAATACCTCCCAAGTTAAGAGGGAGAGTTGAAAAATGTGTAACTAGGTTCGGTATTCATAAATACGAAATGTACTTTTGATCCTTGTATATTGTAAAATAAAATAAAAACTATTATTGTTATTTTGGAGCATGGGTTTCAACCTCAAAGTCTTTTATTTTAGAGGTCAAGCACCCATTGGGTGCTTCTAGGATTTGTCCTAGTTCAAGAAGTCAAAAGAGTCATTATCATATGTTGAAGACCCCATCAGGCACATTGTAACTTGTAAAGAAAATTATTTTTGTCATTAAAAGTGTCAAAATACCCTTCAAGACGAAGTTGGCATGGCAGCTGAAAAGTCGGCCTATTTTGAGGAGCCACGTCCACCTTTAGAAGCCTATATAAAGGAGGGAACTCCACCTCCTTTGAACACATACATCACTCACTCATTCAAGCAAAGGAGAAGAGCAAGAAGGCTAGCGAAGAAGGAAGAGGACGAAGAAAGATTGTTTCTTTCTAAAATTGGCAACTAGGGCCAAATTCCACCTAACGAGTCAGGACAGCTCATATGGTGGAGATGATTATTGCATTGGAATCCTCTTTTCGAGAGGTCCAATTTTGATATAAGTATCATCTCATTTTGATAGGCAAAAACGGAATTTTGAATTTATTCTCTCTCATGCACAAATTCTCAAGGTCAGCCTCCGTGAAATGTAGGCTCATTAGCCCAACAGATGTGTCTCCTCACCCTCAACGAAGTGTATAAATAGAAATGACCTCTCTCCTAATTTGGACATCACTGATTTCATCACACATCTCTTGATTGGTTCGTACAGCTTGGAGGCAGTGTTCCCTACTTCACACATGTGAAAGGACGACGAATTTCAGGATTGTTTTGGAGGCCAAAAATTTTAGGAAACGGGAAAGTGTTGACCAGTGTCGACTTGGGTGATTTTGACGAGCGTTGAATTCATTCTTGTGGGCAGAATTTCGATTTTTTAAGACCGCTTTGATTGGCACTATTTTCGAGGTGATTGGAACAGGTTGACCGATTTCACTTCAGCGTTGACTTCAGATATGACTACAGAATTTACAGTAGGATTTTCTCTCTCCATTGACTGGTTTAACCGATCTGTTTTCTACTGATTTTGACCCTCTTGGAAGGCCAAATTTATCTATTGTTGACCACGCTGCTAGGAGGAAATTTTGGAGTTGCTTTGACCACCGTTGAATTTCGGTTAGAGCTGCAGTCGACTGTTGTTGACCGCTGATTTGACAGAATTGTTTTGGGTAAGTTAATTTGATATTTGTACTCTCTCTCCGTGCTGATCTATTCAAGAATAATAAGAATATTTGATCAAAGGGTTTCCCCACATTGGGGTTTTTCCCTGGCATCCACCACATCTTGTGTCCTCTTGTCTTGGCTTGTTTTCTGCACATGTTTTTATGTTCTATCTACATTTATTGTCAATGTGTTTAAATTAACGTGATTTCTATTGGATATAATTGATCATTGTCATTGGGCTAATAAGGAACATTGAAGTAAATTGTGCTAAAGCATAGAACATACCATTGTTATCTAAAATTAACCTAGAACCAGATCTCAGGCAAAGACAAAGCCCAAGCAAGAGTGAGGAAAAGCAATCACTAAGGGAAGTCGTTGGACAAGGACTTGGAACTAGTCCCAATGACGACTACATCTTTCTTCAAATCTGAGTACAAGCTGAAGGACAAATCTGACTATTATGCATGGAAGATGACTCTAGATTTGACATTGGAAGAAAATGATGACATGGACTATGCCAAAGGAAGAATAGTGGAGCCTCCTTCAAATGCATCCACAGCTGCACAAACAAAGTACAAGAAAGGTGAGGTTAAAGCTCAGAAAATCATTGTTGATTCTATTCACAAGCCTTTGGTTGCCTATATTTATGAATTGGAAACATCTAAGGAGATGTATGACAAGCTGGTTGGGATGTTCAAAGTAAATAATGCAAATCAAGTTCTCTTTCTCAAGAACAAATTGAAAGACATCAAGATCGATAGGAGGAGAATCCATCCAATCCTACATCATGAGGATTACCGAGATCAAGAATGATCTCATATTTATTAAAGAAGTCATCGGTGACATGGAGCTCACTCTCATTGCACTTGGAGGCCTTACAAGAGAATGGGATGTGTTCAACACTACCATACTCAACAATGACAGGATTTGGGGATTTGATGATTTATTGGCTAGATGCACTCAGGAAGAAATAAGGATGATGGAAAGAGACAAGCCCTCAAATCGAAACAATCATAGCGCCTTCTCCACTCATTCTAAGAGGGAGGAGGAACACCGTTGGTCCAAGGAATCAAGGACGAGGTTTCAAGTCAAGATTCAAAGAAGGAAGAAAAGGAAGATGCTTCAATTGTAACAAGTTTGGTTACTTTGCTAGAGCATGCCCTCACAAGAAGGATACTCCAAGAGATGATGACAACAAATACAACAACTTCAAGGGCAATGGCAATCAAAGGAACAATGGGTTCAATAAAAAAGGAAATAGGAATACTACTGCTACTCGAAATGGAAATGGTCATCCTCCCAAGAAGTCGAGAAACTCCAAGTATGAAGAAGTTAATGTTGTAAAGCAAAAAGAATTTTATCTTATTTATGCCCTCACCACTGCCTCTCCTTTGGATACATTGGATCATTGGTTGATTGATAGTGGTACCTCAAGGCACTTCACTGGGTACAAAGAAGCTCTCTCGAACTTGATTGAAAAGAATACGAATATGAAGATTATACTTGGGGATAATGCCACTTTTCCCGTGAAATGAATTGGGATTGTTACTCTCCACATAAATCAAGGTCAAACTCTTCATTTACAAGAACTACTATATGTACCTGATCTAAAAAAAAATGGTCTCTATTTCTGCAATGAAGATAAAGGTTTCAAGGTGTCATTCATTGATGGGAAGGTTCGTGTTTGGCAAAGGAAACCAAGAGATGCATTCACTCTTGGATTCAGGGTTGAAGGTCTCTGTAATGTTGGAGGAAGTTTGTTGGGAGCAATGACTTGTGAGACTTCTCAATCCGAATTATGGAACCAAAGATTTGTTCACCTTCATTTCAAAGCCTTACTTGATGTAAGGAAGATGGTCACAGGTATGCCCGAATTCAACTTAAATCATGAAGGTGTTTGTCAGCAATGTGAAGCTGGAAAACATACAAGGGGACCATTTCCCTCAAGTGAAACTCAAACAACTGATATTCTTCAATTGGTCCATTCTGATCTATCATGTATGTTGCCTGTGACAACTTTGGGTGGATATTTGTACTATGTTAATTTTGTGGATGACTTCTCTCACAAAACATGGATCTATTTCTTAAAGAAGAAGGATGAAGTATTCAAATGGTTCCACTCTTTCAAAGCCTTTGTCGAGAATCAAATAGGGAAGAAGATCAAAATATTGAGGACCAATAATGGGACAGAATATGAGTCAAATGAATTCAAAGAATATTGTAGAGAAGCAGACATTAAAAGGGAGACCACTACTGCATATACTCATGAACAAAATAGTGTTGCCTAAAGGAAGAATCGTACTATCATAGAAGCCACCCGTGCTATGCTTCATAATCAAGGTCTTCCAAAGTTCTTATGGGGAGACGCTGCCAACACCGTTGTGTATGTCCAAAACAGATGCCCATATCAAGCTTTGGACTTCAAAACACCTGAAGAAGTATTCACCAGTAAGAAACCTGATGTTTCTCATTTTAGAATTTTTGGTTGTGCCATATATTTTCATGTGCCGAAAGAGAAAAGAAACAAACTAGATGCATCTGGGAAGAAAGGAACGTTTGTGGGCTACAGTGAAACTTCGAAGGCATATAGAATCTATGTGCCTAATCAAAGGGAAGTGGAATTAAGTCATGATGTCACTTTCGATGAAAATTTTGCTCTTAGAAAGATTCAAGATCTTCCTATCCCTAGGAAGGACAATGATGATGTTGATACAAAAAAGCAGGGTGAACCTCTGTCTAATGAACCGATCCCTGATGTAAGGTCCAATGGATCCCATTGATCCACCTCCTAGTGAGCCCACTACTTCAAAAAAAAGACCTTTGTGGCTCAAAGATATTCTTGAAGATGTTGAGAAACATATTGCACCGAGGGGGACATTTCGTGAAAGCAAGAAACCAAATAAGTACCAAGCGTACTTACTTGCCATGAGTATCATTGTACAATTTGAGCCTTGCACATTTGAATAAGCTATGAAACACCAAGTTTGGAAGGATGCGATAAACGAGGAGTATGAGTTGATCATGAAAAATTATGTCTGGGATATGGTTCCTAGACCCAAGTATAAGTTTGTGGTCACTTCAAAATGGCTTTACAAGATCAAACATGGAGGTTATGGGAGTGTTGAGAAGTTCAATACCAGATTTGTTGCTCGAGGCTTCTTTCAAAAGGAAGGAGTAGACTGTGATGAGATATTTGCACTGGTTGCCCAATATACCACCATTCATTCGATCATAGCCCTTGTTGCCTCGCAAGGATGGAGCCTACACTAGATGGATATCAAAATTGCCTTCTTGCAAGGTTCGCTTAAAGAGGAAGTCTATGTGGAACCGCCTGAGGGGTTCGAAGTTCAAGATCGTGAGACACATGTATGCAGGTTGAAGAAAGCCTTTTATGGGTTGAAACAAGGCCTTGGGGCTTGGTATGAGAGGATTGATAGCTATCTTATGAAGTTGGGATTTACAAGGAGCAATGTTGACCCGAACCTATACTTTAAGGCTAAAAAGGACAAGCCTCTCATTTTTGTCCTTTATGTGGATGATCGATCTCTTTCTGACAGGTGAGGACCCTCTCATTCATTAATGCAAGAGGGAGTTGGCTTCCGAATTCAAGATGAAGGACCTAGGACTAATGCATTACTTCCTAGGGCTGGAGGTCTGGGAAAAGCCAGGTGAGATTTTCCTTTCTCGAGGAAAATACAACTTGAGAGATGTGGAGTAGTGGATTGCAAGTTCGTGACTACTCCGATGGAGCTCAACTTTAAGAAGCTAGGTGGAAGTCTTGTTGGGCCCGGATTAGCGAACCCTACCATGTATCATCAACTTGTGGGGGCCCTGATGTTCTTGGTCAACTCCCATCATGACATATACTTCGTTGTGAACACATTGAGTCAATTTATGGTCGAGCCTCATCACATTCATTGGATTGCTGCTAAGAATCTCTTGAGATATCTCCGAGGCAAAATCCACTATGGACTGAGATACACTGCTGGAAACTTGAGGCTACATGGATATTCAGATGTTGACTGGGCAAATAGTGGATAATAAGAGCACATACAGGTGTTGCTTCTCTTTGGGGTCTTCTTCAATATCTTGGATGAGCAAGAAACAAAAATCGATTGCACTAAGCACTGCCAAGGCTGAAAACATTGTTGCAACTATGGCCTATTGTGAAGCTGTTTGGTTGAGGAAGCTCTTCAGTGAGCTATTTGAGCACGTTATGGATACCACCATGATCTTCTGCAACAACTAGAGTGAGATTCGTCTATCAAAGAACCTTGTGTTCCACGACCACTCCAAGCACATTGATATTAGGTACCACTTTTTCCAAGATATGGTACAACGGAGAGCAATAAGGCTCCAACACATTAGAACAAATCAGCAGTTCGCAGACATTCTCCCAAAGCCATTGGGGAAGGTCAAATTCTTAAGCATCCCAAAGAGACTTGGAATCGTGGAACGACCCTCCTATGAGGGTCTCGTATGAGTTGGACACTGAGCTATGGGAGCTCCTAGGGACATGGGGTACTTCTTGGAGCTACGAGCGACCATAGGGTGAGTGGTTCACCTTCCCCTACTGGTGCGCTAGATACAGAGTGAGTGGTTCACCTTCCCCTGTGATACCCCTTCATGGCATATGAGCATGATGAGTGGTTCACCTTCTCCAGTCGATGCCCCAACACACATCCTACCCATAAAGTCTGAGACTCATGGGAAGTACCTCCCGTCTGCCCAATGAGTTGGTAAAAGATAGTCAGGGACCATAGCACTACCGATGGATGGATCGTGTACTATCGCACTCCTTATGACTAGGATGCAAGATGTTCCACAACTTGATCTGGGATCAACGACTAACTTTTGTCAGTGGAGTGTGGTATGATCTTATGACTCACTCTCGATCACTTCTTCTTCATTATTACTTCATGGTTCAGCAGAGCAGTGATGACAGGGATGGTACAAGATGGCATGATGATGACAGATGGATTAGTATGTGGAATTCTCACTAGTTGAGAGGGAGTGTTAAAATTGGCAACTAGGGCCAAATTCCACCTTCGGACAGCTCATATGATGGAGATCGTTATTGCATTGGACTCCATTCGAGAGCTCCAATTTTGATATAAAGATCATGTCATTCTGACAAGTAGAATGGGAATTTTGAATTTACTGTCTCTCATGAATAAATTGTCAAGGTCAGCCTCAATCAAATGTAGGCTCATTAGCCCAACAGATGTGTCTCCTCACCCTCAACAAAGTGTATAAATGGGAGTGACCTCTCTCCTATATTTGGACATCACTCATCTCATCACACATCTCTCTCTCTCTCCTCTCCTGATTGGTTCATACAGCGTGGAGGCAACCTTCCCTACTTCGCACGTGTGAAAGGAGAATGAATTTCAGGAGAGTTTTGGAGGCTGAAAAATTTAGGAAACAGGGCAACATTGACATGGGTGATTTTGACCAACGTTTACTTCATTTTTGTGGACATTTTTCGATTTTTGAAGACTGCATTGATTGGAATTGTTTTTGACGTGATTAGGACAAGTTGACCGAGTTGACCTCAGTGTTGACTTCAGATTTGACTGCAGAATTTACAACAAGGTTTTCTCTCTCCTTTGATTGGTTTAACCGATCTGTTTTGGGCTCACTTTGACCCTCTTGGAAGGCCAAATTTATTTATTGTTTACTGAACTGCTAGGAGGTCATTTTGGAGCTGCTTTGACCACCGTTAACTTTCTGGTTGGGGCTGCAGTTGACTGTTGTTGACTGCTGATTTGACAAGACTGTTTTGGGAAAGTTAATTTGATAATTGTACTCTCTTTCTCTCAGTTGACCTATTCAAGAATAATAAGAAGATTTGATCATAGGGTTTCCCCACATTACGGTTTTTCCCTGGCATCCGCCACATCTTGTGTCCTCTTGTCTTGGCTTGTCTTTTGCGCATGTTTTTATATTCTATCTACATTTACTGTCAATGTGTTTAAATTAATGTGATTTCTATTGTGGATATAATTGATCATTGTCATTGGGCTGATAAGGAGCATTGAAGTAAATTGTGCTAAAGCAGAGAACATACCATTGTTATCTAAAATTAACATTTCTAGGTTAATTCTCTCTCACACGTGCGAAGAAGTGAAGCTAGGGTTTGTTGCTTCAAGGTTGAAATTCACTATCTACTAGAAGAGAGTCAAAGTTGCTGGAAGGACCTAATAAGTCATCTGCAAGCCCTAGACAAGCAAGCAAGGAAAGCGAAGTTGTTGGGAGGCTTAGTAAGGTTAATTTCACTCACACCTGTGGTTGCAGCAGTAGTTGTTGGGGGCCAAAAATTTCAGCCCTGTAGTAGGCTGAAATTCTAAAGTTGGGGGTTGAAATTGTGCTACTACAAGAGATTTCATTGGGTTTGACTTGGACAAAGGAAGCACATCATTAAGAAACGTTGGACTTGTTCTTGGAGGGTATTGGTTTCAATCTAGAGGCCTTGGAATTTGTCAATTGAAAAATCTATAAGAGGAGAAGAGATTTGTGGGTTTTCCTCTCAAGCGGAGAGGTATTGGCCCTAGGTTGCAGCCTACATTCTGTGTTCTTGTGTATTATTGTTCTTCTTGTTTTGGTAGTTGTTTGATGATATATGAAGATGCATGGGAAAGAGAAATAATCTAACTATTGCCCTATAGATTTCTCAACATCAGATGCCTAGATAACATCATAGTCTCTATTAGTATCTTAGATCCTTGCACGAGTGTATGACAATAGTGTCGTGACATTTGGATCTTTGATGTGTTGGTTGGCTTGGCAATTAGGGTATTCCTAGCATTGTGTATGGTGCTCTTCTCTACTTAAGAACATTTCAAATTGAGGTCAACCTTTTACCAGTGGATAAATTATGAATACCTCCCTTGTAAAGAGGGAGTGTTGAGAAATGTAACTAGTATCAGTCTTCATAATTGTATTTGAGTCATTATGCAATGTATTTGTCAAAAGCAAGAACAGAAAATCTATTATAAGAGAAAATTAATTTTATGAGCAAGTGTTTCATGCTCTATTTATTTTGTTTCTAAGTCAAGCCTCCATTGAAGGCTTCTAGGGTTGAGTAATAAGTCCTTATACTTGTTATTATGTTTTAGCCCCTTATGAGGCTTTTTGTATTAAAGAAGAAAAAGCATTCTTATTTACTCCCCCACCACCAAGTCAGCGTGCTTCCTCTCCATGTCGGCTTGAAGATTCTTCATGTTCGCCTTATTAAAGGTGGTTCAACCTCTATATAGAGGCAGTAAACTCGGCCTATTGTGGGAGATTAAGAAGCACATTCAATCTGTGTATTGTAGAAGAGAAAAGGACGTGAAATCGAGAGAGAAGGATTATATCATTAAATAAAACAAAGAAGGAAAGTGAACAAGGAAAATATCCAAATTTTTGTCATCATCTTTGTCCACACGTGTTAGTGAAGTCTGAAGAAAACACTCAAGTTACAAGATCGAGGATACAGATCGAAGTCGCAGAGATAGGAAGGACGTGAGTTGACTTTCATGGTATGACAACTTGGGCCTCTTTGTCTAGATGAAAGAAGGGTAAATGGAACATTGACTTGTTGTATGGATGAGAATTTGTTGAAGGTCTTGGTTGTCTCATTTGATTTGATTCTTGAAGAAGAGAAGTAGTTTTCGGGTTTTCCCTTATGGGAGGGGTTGAAGTTGTTGGGGTTGAAATTGCTGAAAAGAAAGCTCATCAAGGATAAAGGTTGACTTCGTCTTGGAAGGGTCTTTGTTAAGGGTCCTAGTGTTGATTATGGGCAACATCGGATGTGCTCTAGCGCCGAAATTTTGTGGAGGGGCTAGAACACATGAGATCTCCACAACCCAGAAATCGTTTGGAGAAATTCGACTCGGATGAGGAGTTATTAAAATAATTAATATTTTTAATGAGTTCCGAAGTCTAAACTTAGGAAAATAAAAATATTAATGTGTATTAATAAAAATATGAGTGAGAAGGTTCTAAGTGACGAGGATCAAGCATGTTTTAATCTTAGCCGTTGATTAGAGATTAAATCACGGTCGTTGATTCATCAACAGGAAAAGTATAAGAGGAGGCTTGAGGGTCAGTTGGAGATAAACCAAATTGAGAAAAAAGTTCGATTTTTCTAGGGCGAGGTTTGCTGAGAAAATCGAACTAGTGACCTAAGTTGCAGTGAAGGGCAGTTTAGCAAGGGAACTTCAGTCTGAGGCCGAAGAATACATAGCAGAGAGGCAGAGCAGTACTGGGAGAGACAGCGCAATCCTAGAGAGGATGACGCAGAGACTGTAGGGGTTGACATTGGTGACGCAAACGTCGTAGAGGCTAACGCAGGCCCTTAGAGGCAGCGTTGGGGATATTTTGTGGGGCAGAGAGGGAGCAGTTCAACAAATCAACTTTCTGAGCAAGGGAGGCTCACTGTGGGGATGACACATCTCCTAGAGGAGGTGATGCAGTTCCAGCGCAAAGTTTGGAGCAACCATCGCTGCCCAACACTGGGAATAATCGGGTCATCTGTGGAGTTTAATCATCTACTTGCTAAATTTGTTGGAATATCTGTCTCCGAATAGAGGTACTTCTACCAGGATTTTTTCTCTGTTGGGTGAGCCATATTTGGCACCCTAGTTGTATTCAATAATCTGCTTAATAATACAAACACTCTATATGTTGCATCTGTTTTCCCGAATTAGGTTTTTCCGGGGACGATTGTACAAAAATAACAGTGCCCCTTGTGTGATTATTTCGGTGTATTTCAGTTCATGATCTATATGTATGTGTAGGTTGCAATAGTGTTTTACATCGATATTTATGTAATTAAATAACTTGTTAATGCAAAGAACAAGTAGGAGATGTTAAACCAATAATTGCAATAGGGGTTCCTAATGTGTAGATTCATAAATTTTCACATGGTATCAGAGCGATTGCAGATCATAGGCGACTGCAGACACCAGCCAAGAAATCTGGAGAACTTGCAGCAGAAAAGCAGTTGTCCCGAGTGACAGCATTGTTCCAGAGCCAAAGACGCAAAAGGAGCAGTGACGTACTGTAGAGAAAATGACGCAGAAGCTCACGCAGTGCCGGCGTCAGCACTCTAAGCCAGGTGGAGGTAACGCAATCACTGGGAGGAGCCCACGCAGTAGCTGCGTCAGCCGTCAAGGCCAACGCAGAGGCGCCAGATCATAGTCGACTGCAGACACCAGCCAAGAAATCCGGAGAATTTGCAACAGAAAAGCAGTTGTCCCGAGTGACAGCATTGTTCCAGAGCCAAAGACGCAGAAGGAGCAGTGACGCAGTGTAGAGAAAATGACACAGAAGCTCACGCAGTGTCGGCGTCAGCACTCTAAGCCAGGTGGAGGTAACGCAATCACTGGGAGGAGCCCACGCAGTAGCTGCGTCAGCCGTCAAGGCCAACGCAGAGGCAGAGTGGCGCAGATCGGGGTCACGCAAAGCCATGTCATCTTTCAGAGCCAAGAAAGATTGACGCAATTGCCCAGGAGCAACTGATCCAACCCATGCAGTGCTTGCGCAGAGGCTGAAGTGCTCAGATTCTTCAAGTTGTCAGGGCTAAGGAAGTTGAGCAAATTTTCGGTTTCAGGAGCTGGTGAGACGTTGTTTCTATTGGTGCATAACAGTATCTAAGGAGACTGAACCAAGGTAGAGGGACTCATTGCCTTGACAGATTTCTAGCCAAGAAATCTAGATCTGGGTTGCAGCAGCAAAGGAGGATTGGAGAGGAGCGATTTGACAGTTGGGCGAAGGATTTCCGGGAGGGAAATCAAGACTCAAAGGGATTCTAGAGAGGAGTTGTTCCTTAGAGGGTTTCTTGTGCCCAAGGAATCCAGATCCAAGTCTTCCTAGATTGACAGCGGGAGAGGGAGAAGAGCACCAATTCTATTTTTGAGCAGAGATGGCAATGAATGGATTGAGGGATCAGGAGATATTGGATGGAGCTTCCAATTTTGTCATCTGGAAGGCCAAGATCGTGGCAATCCTAGATAAACATCGCATCAAGGACTATGCCTTGAAGGTGGTGGTTGTTCCGGTTGACGTTGATGCAGCACAGATGTACGAGGAGGCCCAAGCCAAGGCCAAGTGCATGATCCTAGACAGGGTCAAAGATCATGTAGTACCGCACATTGCTGAGAAAGACACAACAAGAGAGATGTGGGAGACCCTGACCACCTTGTACCAGGGCTTTTCCGTGCAACGGCAGATGCCATTAGAAAATCAGCTGAGACAATACCAGATGCTAAGAGGAGAGGAGATAGATCCCTTCCTTCTTAGGTTGTAAGGGATTCACGACCAGCTGACTTCCGTGGGGTCTAAACCAGATCCAGAGTTCATAGTTAGGATTGCCCTGAATGTAGTCACCGAGCACTGGGAGACATTTGTCCAAAGTATCTTGGGCAGAGCGACTCTCCCTAGTTGGGAGATGTGGGCATCTCTTCGACATGAAGAGCTCAGGAGGTTGAACAAGGTAAGAAGTAGCAGCAAGGTAGCCCGAATCAAGGAGGAGGACGAGGATGTAGCTCTCGCAGCAGCGGGACAACAGGGGCAACATAAGAGGAAGAAGAAGCACATCACCAAGGTCAAATGCTTCAATTGTGGGGAGTTGGGACATTATGCCACTAAATGCCCCAGGAAGAAAGGCAAGTGGGAGGCTTCTGACTCAAAGGCTGCTCCAGTAAAGGCAAATAAGGATGTCGAGGATGACGATTGTGCCATGAGTGCTCATGCACCTCTGGAGAAGAGGTGGGGAGATATGGAGTTGTAGTCGAGAGGACTACATATTAGGGCAGGATCCTTGAGGTGCCCAAACTCTTGGATCACATAAGGATACAAGAGCCCTTAACGAAAGTAGCAAAATGACGGGTGTCGATTGGAGCGAGGTGTGATGGAGCAACAGCTGCATTGCTAGAGTGCCAAAGTCTGAGGCAGCGCAATGGATGTTGTAGCAATGCGAGAGGCACAGAGCAGTTTACAGCAACACAGTAACAGCAGAGGGTTAGCACAGATTAGCAACAGAGGTAGTTTCAACATCACGAGGCATCCAGATTGACCAGCATGTCAGTGTTGGGTGAAGTTTCAATTGCTTCTTAGCAACTGAGTTGCAGTGCATCATTTAGCAGTGGCAATGCTATGGGCAGCGTGAGGCAGCGTTTTTTAGAGACCGTTGCAGTACAGACATAGCAATGGCAGTTGTAGAGTCATTGGCAACAGTACAGGAAGCAGCAGTGCAGTGGATGAAGGGCATCAGACCAAGCATCAATAGCACAAAGGACTGATGCAGTGGATCAGTGTAGTACTTCTATTGAGAAGTGTTACTAGAGCACATTCCTCGCTAAGAGGGAGTGTTGATTTTGGGTAGCATCGAATGTGCTCTAGCTCCGAAATTTTGTGGAGGGGCTAGAACACATGAGATCTCCACAACCCGAAAATCGTTTGGAGAAATTCCACTTGAACGAGGAGTTATTAAAATAATTAAAATTTTTAATCAGTTCCTACGTCTAAACTTAGGAAAATAAAAATATTAATGTGTTAATAAAAATATGGGTGAGAAGGTTCTATTTTTCTAGGGCGAGGTTTGCTAAGAAAATCGAACTAGTGATCTGAGTTGTAGTGAGAGGCAGTTCGGCAAGGGAACTTCAATTCGAGGCCGAAGAAAATATAGCAGAGACGCAGAGCAATATCGGGAGAGACAATGCGGTCCTAGAGAGGGTAACGCAAAGGCTGTAGGGGCTGACGCAAGTGATGCAAAAGCCGTAGGGGCTAATGTAGGCCCTTAGAGGCAACGCTGGGGAGATTTTGTGGGCCAAAGAAGTAGTGGTTCAGCAAATCGACTTTCTGAGCAAGGGAGGCTCACTGTGGGGGTGACGCAGCTCCTAGAGGAGGTGACGCAGTTCCAGCGCAGAGCTTGGAGTAGCCATCACTGCCCAGCACTGGGAACAGTCGGGTCATCTGTGGGGTTTAATCATCTAGTTGCTGAATTTTCCAGAATATTTGTCTCCAAATAGAGGTACTTCTACCAGGATTTTCTCTGTTGGGTGAGCCATATCTAGCACCCTAGTTGTATTCAATAATCTGCCTTATAATACAAACCCTCTATATGTTGCACCGGTTTTCCCGAATTGGGTTTTTCCAGGTACGATTGTCCAAAAATAACAGTGTCCCTTGTGTGATTGTCTCGGTGTATTTCAGTTCATGATTTGTATGTATGTGTAGGCTGCAATAGTGTTTTACATCGATATTTATGTAATTAAATAACTTGTTAATGCAAAGAACAAGTAGGAGATGTTAAACCAGAAATTGTGGTAAGGGTATCTAATGCGTAGATTCAAAAAATTTCACACCTAGGTCTTGGAATTCGTCATTTGAAGATTCTATAAGAAGAGAAGAATTCTTGCGGGTTTTCTTCCCAAGAGAAGAGGTTTTGGCCTTGGCTAGAAGCCTACATTTTGTGTCCTCTTGTTTCTTTGAACTTCATTGTTTAGTAGTTGTTTGATGATAGAAAACACAACAGAGTACATCGCAGCAAGTATGGTGAGTTGTGAGACAGTGTAGCTTTGCAAGATTCTTGCAGGGTTATTTGATCTGCAAATGGGGCCAACAGTGATCCATTGTGATAATCAGAGTTGCATTAAGCTCTCTGAGAATCCTATGTTTCATGTTCAGTCCAAGCATATCAATATCAGATATCACTTCATCAAAGACAGGGTCCAAAGGTGTGCAGTGCGATTGTAGTACATTTCTACAGAGGAGCAGGTGGAAAATGTTCTCGCAAAGCCTCTATGGAAAGGGCAATTTATGAATTACCAAGATAAGTTGGAGATGGTGTAGAATGCCTTCCTTGCTAGGAGGGAGTGTTGAAGTGAATGGTAGCTTCGAAAGGTCATCTTCTACATAGGCTTGGTCTTTTAGCATGTAGATGATATTATTTGCCTCTTCTAAGTGCTTGCTTGGTGCAGTAAGTGATTTATGTCTTCTTCTCTAAGTCTAAAATTAATTATTATAAACTATTGAGTTATTTTCTAAAGATAAATAATTTAATTATTTAATTGACCTAGAAATAATCTCAACTATTGATATTGATATCCAAGATGGTTCTAGAAGGGAGATTAGGGTTAGGGATTTGGACTCAATGAAGATTGTGAAGGGAGCCTAGCGAGGAGGTGAAGACACAACTTGTGTGAGTGAGTCATCATTTAGAGAGTGATTTTCTCTAAATGCGAGTGGCTTTATGGACCAGGAGTGCAGAGAAGGAGAAGTGCTAGTGGATTGGGGTGAATCTAGGGTGGGTAGAGTAAGAGGAGATTGCAAGTCGGAAGGAGATCGATTTTATCTAGAGGAGGCTGAGTCACAGGAGGGTCGAGTTTTCCCTACTGCACATAAGTGGCATGCAAGGAAGTGTTGAGTTGCTAGATGAGTATTTTGGATGAATTCTCCAGGCCAATTTCATATGGAGGCTAATTTCCTAGAGGTCGAGTTCCTTGGGCCAAATTCATTCTAAACGCTACAGATTCCAAGGTTTTGTATTTTTCCTTTTATCTCTGTGGATTGAAAAACCCAGATTTTCCAGATAATCAAATGACGAAGAATTGTTGTGGATGATTTATTTTTGCAATGTGTGATTGATATCTCTGGTTTATTTATGCAATATATATTTAATTATGGAAGTTAAAAACACCAACGATTTTATTTTTTGGTGATTCAATATTTATTTGGGTAAATAAATAAATTGTTCAGGATAAATTAAATTGTCGTGAAAAGATAAATCTAGCTGGTGCTAGAAATTTAACATAATTAGGTGACCAGTACTTTAGAATTTAAGAAGGACGACCAGAGGACACCAATTGGCCACAATCCCTTATACCTCCCTTACTATTACATAGAAATCTCAGACACCCACCAAAACAAGGGAACATATGTTGAAATTTTTGAATGCAAAGAGAAGTCTAAGTAGTAAGAATGTGTACCTTGCAATGTCAAACCTAGAAGAGGCTTACTTGGATCATCCTCCAAGGAATGTGTATTTTCCAAGATCTTTGAAAGCGCTTCATAGCCTTATTGAGCAGGCACTTCAAATTTCTTCGAAGAAATAGGGCCTTTCCTTATAGGGTCTTTCCTTTCCCTTTTTTGTGTCCTTTCAGGAATTCTCCTCTAGGATCACAGATGAACGTAGTTTCATTACCCATGCCTTTAAGGTCCATCTCCACCAAGATTCTGACAATTCACATATCCTCTTTACTCATAAAGTTTTCCTCCACAGCAACAAACCTACTAAGAGCAGTCCCCACACCTTCCATCATCTTCTAGGGTTTTATCCACTCTTCCCACGGATGAAAAATTCCATGGAAAGTAGTGCATCAGACAAAATCCCCAAGAAATCCAATTTTTGAGTAAAGGTCCAATTACACCAACTTATCTCAATATCCATTTGAATGATCCAATTGCACAAAACTTACATCCTCTTTACTCATAAAGTTCTCCTCCAAAGCAAAAAACCTACGAATAGTATCCCTCACACCTTCCAAGATTTTCTTATTGTATAGCTCCAATGGAAGCCCAACAAAAGGACACACACCTATTGTGAAAAAGTTGGCTCCATGTGGACCAAACTCGAGTTTCCATTTTTTTAAATTTAACTAGGTAGCCCCCACAACAAATATCAATGAAGTAGTAGCTTCATATTCTTTGAGCTTTTAAACAAGACGCACAACCACCCTCGAACTAAAACATGAAAACTAGCATTATTCCTTATGATTGGACACCCCCCACAACAAATATCAATGAAGTAGTAGCTTCATATTCTTTGAGCTTTTAAACAAGACGCATAACCACCCTCGAACTAAAACATGAAAACTAGCATTATTCCTTATGATTGGACACCATACCTTAGTGGACCATGCACACGGAGCTTCTCCTTTCATGAACTAAAACTCCCAACCAGTGTCGTGTCCAACCCTTGACCCCCATCATGCCCACATAGAGCCCCACCACCATTTTACCTTTCTAGGCTTTAATTTGATGCATTTTTGGATTATTTTCTTGTATACTAGCCTCAAAGCCTCTTGTCCTTTCCATCCTAATTCTTCAAAAGCCTTAGCTTCCAAAATGCCCTTCTTCCCCTTGTCTCTTATCCAGCTTACTAGCAACTCCTCCTTAATGAACTACACCCTCATCTCTTCAACAAAAATATGCAAATCCTCACCTACACTACAACAAACTAGCTTCTTACAACTGAAGCAGGCTAGGAAAGTCTCTTCTAAAACCAGCAAGCATAACCCTTCAACGAAAAAGGGGTGAAACATTTGAATAAATCTTGTCCATAAAAATTCCTTGAAGAATCACCTTCCTCTTAATACTTCTCCTAGCTTGCATCCCTACCATATAGCATTCAAACATCCATGGCCTAATCCATCATGTCAGCAAATTTACCAGTTTTTAAAAGACGCCTACCTTTCCATACCTCAAGCACCTTCCTAAACATTAGCAAAGAGTTTTGAAATTTCAATGCCCTCTAGGTTTGGTAAGTACCCTAGCTAGGAACACAACATATTATAGAAGCACAACACAAAAGCACTTTGCATAGCGGAAAATATAGTAGCAGTGAAATCAATAACAGTACACAAGAATATTAGCCCAAATCTAGTTTTTCGTTAGTCCATAAATAAGAAAACATTAGGGCTCCCATACGATGGATGATGGCCCTTCAGAAATCGTGATACAAACTAGTATACATAGTATGCAATAGCATACAAAGTTTGTCATGTGACTTATCTAGGGCTTTAAATCTGATCCTTTAGATCTTCAATATACCCAATAAATACAGAGGCAAATCTTGACTAACGTGTTGTAGCAGTCCTTTCCCTCCAGCCATTTTTGTCCTCTTTGTCCACCATCCCTTGGTTGTCATTTGCCTCCAATCTGCACACAGTGATCAGCTCCCTTTAGATCTTTCTTTGTTGCTCATAGAGGACCTTCTCCTTCAGCACCTCATGCATTGTACTAGCACCAAAACTCCTCACTGTTAGGTCTTTCCTTGACCTAATAGAATTACATTATCAGCCTTTTCTTTTCATTGAAACCCTATGACCTGTCTTAGTTGCCCACAGATCAAACCCTTTGTTACCTTAACCAGGCTCTAATATGGCCTTTTTCCAACTTGTGTAGGTCTCGGCCTCCCTAGCATTCACAGTCTAGATCCACAGCCCTTGATCTTCTCCTCACGGGTGGCCTTACCTATTGTTGCAACTAGGTTTTATCCACTTCGACCCTCTAGGAATGGGTTCCTAGAGGTTTGCAACATGCCCTAACTAGGTTGCGGCCTAGAACTTCCAGTAATGTGGATTTGTCCCGAACCGACAGCCCTATTCTTGGTTGTCTCAGCTGGCCTAACCAACCCTCCAAGTGCTACAGCCTATTTGAAACTACTTCAACAATTCGACAACGAGCCTCACACAAAATTTGCTCCAGATCTTCCTTACTCGGCCTTTCTAGCTCAAACTTTGGCCTCTCTCTAAGATCTACGACCTCCTTGGGCAAAACTCAACACTCTTTATGGCTCTTTCACTCCACACATGTTGTCCGCCACAATGTGTGTCTAGGCCTCTCCTTTGGCCTCTCATTTATACTTTTTTCTTAGATCAACTAGGGAACCCTTGGCACTTTAGGGTTTTGCCTCTCAACCAATTAATAAATAATTAGAATATAAAACGAATTACTTAGGTCCCAAACCCACAGCTTTGGGTCCAAAACCCCAACTTTTTGTAAATTGCCCAATAAACTTACTTTTGATGGGTTTTCTCCACTCGAAACTACCTTATGAGCTACCCAAATTTCAATGAAAAGGACAGATGATCTTCCACCTCATATGCTACTAGGTTGCGGGCCTCCATCTCACTAGGGGATAGCCATAACCCTAAGCAAAATTAACCAACTACACAATCCAAGATGTAGAAACACTAATCCAAATGATGCATGATTCAAATTCAAACTAATGGTGACATCAATAGCAATAAGGCTTGGCATTCATTAGTGTTGCCTTTCGTTTCACTTTGATCACAAATTCAATCCTTCATTATAGCGATAATTTCATGATTATGTCTTTAAGTATTTCTTTATGTTAATCAATCATTCCTTGACTTTCATGCTTGGCCACTCATTAGGTCTATTAGGATTGCCTCTATTTGCTAGCATTGTACTAGGTTTCTCAGGGATCCATTTCCAATCAATTTTCCCATTGAATGTGATGAAATGATATTGAGAGGTGGCAATTGAAACCCATATAATCCATAAATCGTATCCCTTCTACTTGAATTTTATAAACAATTCTTAGTGATTGATTGGGTATATTCCTAATGTTTGCAACCACTCGATTCCCAATACCATGTCAACACCTCTTAAAGGAACTGCGTAAAATTTAGTAGTATGTATTTCCCGCAAAACCTCACAGCACCTACCTATAAAGTTTGTTATTGTCTACTACCATAACTTTCATATCTATCTCTATTTTTATTTGAGCCCCTTCAATGAGCCCAATGCAAAGAAATATTCTAGAGACTTAAGCCCAAAACACCCCATTGGTTGGTGGAGGATGCATGGGATACTTCTTTATGCGTAACAATAATTTCTCAAATTTGTAGTAGGCATTTGAGAGCTCCATTTTCAATTGATTTTTCCATTGAATGTGACGAAATGATATTAGGCAGGTGTTAAATGAAACCAATATAGTCTATAAATTGCATCCCTTCTACTTGAATTTGATAAATGGTTCTTAGTGATTGATTGAGTAGATTCCTAGTGTTTGCAACCACTCGATTCCTAGTGTTTGCAACCACTCGATTCCCAGTACCATGTCAACACCTCCTACAAGTATTGCTTGAAATTTTGTAGTATGTATTTGCCACAAAACCTCATGGCATCTACCTATGAATTTTGCTGTTGTCTACTACCAAAAATTTCATATCTATCTATGCCTTTGATTGGGCCCCTCCAACAAGCTCAATGCAAACAAAGATTCTAGGGACTTAAGCCCAAAAGACACCACTGGTTAGTGGAGGATGCATGGGAATGATGCCCCAGAGCTGTAATATCATGTTATTCCCTTGTTGTCTCAAATCGTTCGTTCATACAAAAAATGGTATCGGTCCACATATGGTGCCATCAACTCTACCAAAAGGAATAAACTTACTTCTAGTAGAGATAAGAAGCCAATTGCAATGCAAAGTGCCTTATGCCTTCCACATGGGAAGACACCAAAGAATTCGAGTGTCCAATTACACAATAGATTCTAGAATATAGATACATGGGAGGATGCACAAATACATGAGCGGGAAAGGCCAAATGAAGTGAAATAGTGTAGTGATCTAGGAAATTTTGCTCTAGGGTTCTTAGGGGCACTAGGGTTTCAACAAAATTTGTTCTTCTTGTACAAGAGTGTAATTCAATACAAATAGTATATCCTGCAATAAACAGTGTTGGTTTTCTCAACAATGCAATAAACCCAACAATGTAATTATCATTCAACAAATCCACAAAACAGTATGTTAAAAACTCAGTAGTTATAGTTCCAAAATAAATTTAACAATGCACATTACCCTAACTAGGGATCCAAATTACATATGATCAATCCACAAATTGGCAAAACCCTATGTGAGTTCCATCTCAACAAATTCCTAAATTGCCTCAAGTCTACACTCATTTTTTGCCTTCGTGTTATCATCAGAATCTTCCCAACTACCCACTTCAGTGTGCCTATACCTTCTCTACTATATTACAAGAGTTCAATTCCCCTCCAGAACTTCGGCGTTATAGAAATGGCATCAGTAACAATTCGTATTTACCATAGGTGTATCAAAGCGAGTCGTTTATCTTCAAAAGATGTTCTGATTGTTTAAAATGTCACAAGATCAACTACGAAAGATCTCACCTTGCCTCAGAAAATTCGGATTACTTGCCTTAGATAAATCTTGGTGCCTTAGACTTCGTTCTACTAGATATAGGAGACCGTGATAGTCTCAAAAAACTCATCAATCTGCCATTGAGCGCTCAAATTTATTTTGTTTCCTACCTCAGGTTCGTTGTACTAGCCTTAGCGAACCTGCGGCCTGCTTCAGAAGGACTTTTCGTCTATCACGGAGAGAACCCATGATGATTAAGCTAAGGAAACTGCTTTAAGCTGCAAATGGGGCCAACAGTGATCCATTGTGATAATCAGAGTTGCATTAAGCTCTCTGAGAATCCTATGTTATATTGGTACAACATCAATGTTGTACCAATATACAATCCAATCATTGTCTATGCAATCCTTGTCTTGAGGGCAAGATTTTATTGTGCCTTTGGCTGGTTCGCTATGAGTAGAAACGAGCTTCTCCTTCGAGCGTAGATTCAGGGGCAAAAAATATCTCATCTTTGTAGATAAGATTTCATATTCCACCTTGAACTTGTCATCATGAATGAATACATCCAATATTTCACAAGCAAATTGTTAAAACTGGCAACTAGGCCCAAACTCCATATCGGTCATCTTATTTATGGCAACTGATATTTTTCTTGGATTCCTCTCATCGAGAGGTGTAGGATTGATCTAAAGATCATCCAATTCCAACATGTATTCATGGAGATATGAATTTATTTGTGTTATGTGACAATTTGTCAAGGTCAGCGAACAACAAAATTACCCCCGCTTGTCCTCAATGTTTTATTATAAATAGAAGTGGCCTTCATGTGATTTCGTCACTCATCTCTTGAGATCTCTTTCTCCACTCGTTTGGGTTTTAGTGGAAACAGAGGCCTAGAAGAGAAGGCATATATGCTGCCCTAGTGGAGACGCCCTAGCCCTAGATGCAGTGATGAAGAATCCTCTACATTGCCCTAACAGTCATGAAGGAGACCTATTTGTTGTCCTAAAGGAAGCTCTTCTTCGCAGCAAGGAGAGGATTCAATTCGGTCCTAGGGAGCTCATATACGCTGTCAAAGGATGCTCTAATAGAACCCTAACGCAGTCATGGAAGAAGCCCTAACACAGTCATGGAAGAAGACTTTAATGCAGTGATGGAAACGCAGCAAGGAGAGGCTAAACGCGGGTCTATAAGAGACCCTAAGTTGTTGTCCTTACGTGCCCTAAAATGTTGTCTTGAGGGAGTCATGAAGAAGACACCTAGCCGCAGTCAATAAGGGTTTATCTACAGCAAAAGGAGGCACCTATACGCAGTTCTAAGGAGAAACCTCTACATTGTTCAAAAGAGCCCTAGCTGCAGTCCTCAAGGGTATTCTAATCCACTGTTAAGGATGCCCCCTTTCACGTTGTCTAAACACGATGTCTAAAGGATCTATTCTCAATTCATGAAGATTCATGAAGGCCCAAACTCCGCAGCAATTAGGCTCCCATACGCTGCCCTAATTCGCTGACAGGTGTAGCCCTTATCTGCTGCCAATGAAGGTCTCCTATCACTGAGTTTGTACACTGTCCAATGGAGGCCTTTCCTCAGCAAGTATGGTTCGAATTCACAGCTAGAAAGAGGCCCTAATATTGCAGTCAACAGAGAGGCCTCTAGTCACAGTTAAAGGAAACTCTAAGCCTGCCAACAGAGCCCTAAATGCAGCTTGACTTAGTAGACAGCATTGTATCAAGATTATGTCTGGCATGAATTAAGGGTTCATGAGACCTGTTGGAAGAATCTATTACTACAGCCAGCTGCTTTGCTAGGCTGCAAGCCATAGCAAGCAGCGAAGGTTGTTCCATGGCAGTATTGCAGTATTCATTAAGTGCAGGTGGCAGCATGGATTAGGAGGGACTCTCCTACGTGGTTTGCATCCCTTGAAGGGCTAGTTATCTAACAGCTTGGAAGCATGTTGATGGATGCAGCATGGTTGAATGCAGCATGGTGTTGGAAGCAGCATGGTGTTGGATGCAGCATGGTGATGGAATCACCTTGGAGAATCAGTTGAAGAATGTTTGCCTTCACCCGAGTTCAGAACTGCAGTCCATGTCATCAGATCTGCAACCTCATTATGTCATCTTCATGGTGAAGATCTCTGCTCTTATTTTGACAAGTCAAAGTGTTGACTTCTGATGTATATGTACTATCTCTCTCTGTGTTGAACTACTAAAGAATATAAGAAGAATCGATCAAGGGTTTCCCCACATTGGGATTTGTCCCTCACTGGCGCCACATCTTGTGCCCTCTTGTCTTGGCTTGTTTTCTGTGATTTATGTTTATGTTCTATCTGCACTTTACTATCATGCTGATGTGATTGCTAATCTAAATATTGTCATTGGGCTAATATGAAAAATTGAAGTAAATTGCGCTAAGCATAGAACATACCCAAAATTAACACAAATTTATTCGTCGGACACTCTACTAGGAGATGGCTCTCCAATCTCTCAAGAATGTATCATGTTTTGCATGCCTATCCTCATTAGATTGTGTAGTTCTACAAGCTGACATGCAAGTGACTTCTCCTTGTTTGGGTGTGATCTCCATTTGTTACATTGTGACAGTGTAGGGACCACCATTGATCATGCCTCTCAAAACTATGGTGTTTCCCTTTGGATCTCAAAATTCCATTTCCATCGTTTGGTAGTTCATCACAATTCTTCCTCCCACTGAACTCCCAGCACCATATTAGTATCTACCAATTCTATCACGTAAAAATCATCAGTGACCTCACTTCGAAGCCCTCGCCTCGATAAAGTTGTATGTTGCTCCACCATCTATCGATGCTATGACACGTAGCCCTTGTATAGTGCCCCTTTGAATGTGTGGTGTGGTATTTAGGAACTCCATAGAGTGTGGCTACACTACCACCTTCAATTCTCAGAAGTGGCTTCCGCACTGCTTTTAGGGGTGGTGCTTCCTCATAGATGCTAAACTCCTTGCTTGGTGGTTGCATTTTATGACTCACTATCGCTATCGGGCAGTTCTTCAATGCAGTGATCTTACCTTTTCCCAAACATCAGTGACCTTGTTCCCATGGAACTTTGCAAGTGAAACAAAGCTTCTTTCTTCTAAGCTCGTTTCAAGTCTCATCATCTAAATAATCCTTCTTGGTTTCATTGCCAAGAGATATCTTCTTGCCCTTGTTCACTGGAAAAACTAATGGCGTGGGTGGAGTCTTCACTTTTGGTGTTGCAACTCCCATATCATGAGTCTTCTTGATGGCATCATGTAGGGTTGTGGAGTTGAAATCCTTAACCCAGCCTTGTAGGGGTTCAACTAATCCTTCTGTGAAGAGCATGATCAAACTTTCTTC
The DNA here is from genome assembly GCA_031772625.1 of Pinus tabuliformis. Classification (NCBI taxonomy): domain Eukaryota; kingdom Viridiplantae; phylum Streptophyta; class Pinopsida; order Pinales; family Pinaceae; genus Pinus; species Pinus tabuliformis. The sequence continues at coordinate 881,296,996 of CM062814.1, forward strand.
GGCAATGTCCATGACCATGACTGCAGTTTGTTCGAAATCTACAATATACTCCTCAAGCAATCTAGTCTACTTGAATTGTACCAGCTCTCTAAAGTGCATATCTGAATTCTTCTAATCAAATCTATCTATCAACCTCTGCATAAAATCTACATAAGAAGTGATGTTTGCATGTCCCAACATAACCAGTCCATGATACCACCAATCATGTGCTTCTCCTTCTAGGTGTAGTGTGGCGAATTGAATAGCATTTGTTTCCTGCATGGCATTAAGTCAGAAATAGGTGTCCAACTTTTGTACCCAAGCCCTCGCTGAGCATTTTGACGACCCATCAAAAGGGGGAATGGGCAACATTCCTACCTTGCATATCAAATCTGAATTTTGTTATTCCCTAGGTCTACTCTGATATATGATGGTGTATTCCCAGAAAGTTGGGGATGCTTGAGTGTTCTCTACTAGTGTTGCATACTCCCAAAAGTATTCATCAAAGATTTGTTGACTTGGGGTAACATCGGATGTGCTCTAGCCACGAAAATTAGTGGAGAGGCTAAAGCACATGAGATCTCCAAGACCCAAAAATGGTTTGGGTAGAATCTAACTAGTTTGGAAGATATTAAAATAATTAATATTTTTAATAGAGTTCCTGAGTCTAAACTTAGGAAAAATAAAATATTAATGGGTATTAATATAAGACTGGGTTAAAATGGTCTAAAAGTCATGGATCAAGCCAAATCTAATCTTAGCCATTTATTAGAGATTTAATCTCGGTCGTCGATGGACCAACAAGAAAAGTATAAGAGGAGGCTTGAGGGTCAGTTGGAGAACACACCAAGAGAGATCTAGAACTCAATTTTCTGGGGCAAGGTTTGCTGAGGAAATTGAGTGAGTGATCTGAGTTGTAGCTAAGGGGCAGCGAATACATAGCAAAGAGGCAGAGTTAGTACTGGAAGGATTAGCACAGAAGCTGGGACAGGTTGACGCAGAGCCAGCTAGAGGCCACGCAAAGGTAGCCAAGAGTTGCACAAAGCCAGAGAGGGCCAATGTGTGACACACAAAGGCTCTAGAGGCTGACGCAGAGCCCAGAGAGGCTGGTGCTCGGCCAAAGAGACTAACGCTAGGCCAGAGAGGCTAACGCAGGGCCTAGAGGCAGTGCTGGGAGATTTTTCGTGGGATAGAGTGGAGCTGGAGAGCTGGATAGGGTGACACAGTCCCTATCAAAGTGACGCAGAGCAACAGAATTTGCATTGTTGTTGTGGGATCGTTCATCCGGTGATTTAGCTGGAATATTTGTCTCCCACTGAGAGGTACTACTGTCGAGGGCATTCTGTGTTGGGTGAGCCATTTTTGGCACCCAGGTTGTACTTTGAAACTGCATAATAATAAAACCCTCTAAATCGCTGCACCGATTTTCCCGCATTGGGTTTTTCCAGGGACATTAGTTCAAAAACAACAGTGTCACTTGTGTGCTTGTTTACTTTCAATTGATGATTTGTATGTGTTGACACTGTACTTGTAATTATTTTCAGTGTTTACATGGTAAATAACTTGTTAAGTAATTGAGCAAGTAGGAAGAAATAAATCAGATAGTACAGGAAGAATTTATAACGAGTTAAACTTTGAAATTCCAACATGGTAGCAGGGCGTGGTTGCAGATCACAAGATAACTGAAGGCATCAACCGAGCAGAGCAATAGCAGCAAAAACAGTTGTCCCAAGTGATAGAAGTTGTCCCTAGCAGAAAGCAGCAAAGAAGGGGTGGTGCAGAGAGCCTACATCATCATTTCGAGCCAGGAGGAGGATCAATGTTGAGGCAGAGAGGAGCAAACCTGACCTATGCAGTGACTCGTCATCTTTCTCAGTCAGGAAGGATCGACGCTGTGGCCAGGAGGTGCAGATTTTGTCGGTGTCGGGATTGCGCAGAGCCTAGAGGCTCAAACCTTCAGATTGTTGAGGCATATGGGGCTGTCGATAAGTTGCGGAGCGAAGCTGGTGGGGTACTGTGGTCAGTACAGTGCCTAACAGGGCAAGACCAAGGAGGAGGGAGTTGTTGCCGAGGATTTCTAGCCAAGATTTCTAGCCAAGAAATATGGATCAGTAGTGCAGTTGCACAAACGATCGGAGTGGGGCATCTCGACATTGGCAGAGGGGTTTCCAAGAGGGAAATCGAGGCTTAGAGGGAGGCAAACCGAGAACTTCTAGATGGGAAGTTGAGAGACTCGAAAGAGTCGAAAGATGAGCAGTGAAATCGCAGGGAATGGGCTGAGAGATCAGGATAGACTAGATGGAGCTTCCAACTTCGTAGTCTAGAAGGCCAGGATCTTGTCCATTCTAGACAAGTATCGCATCAAGCACTTCGTCTTGAAAACAATAGCAATCCCAGTTGACCCGGCTGAAAATGAGAAGTACGAAGATGCAATGGTCAGGGCTAAGTGCATCATCCTTCACGGGGTCAAGGATCATGTGGTACCACATGTTGCTGAGAAGGATACGGCAAATGAGATGTGAAATGTTGTCATACCAGATGCAGAGGGGAGAGCAAATAGATATCTTCCTCGGGCGATTGTAGAGATCTGGGACCAACTGACTTCCATAGGGGCCACGTCGGATGAGGAGATGTTGGTGAGGACCACACTGAACGCAGTCTTAGACGACTGGGAGGTATTTGTCAAGAGCTTACTAGGCGGGTCAAACCTTCCGGATTGGGAGGAACTACAGGCGCTTCTTCGTCAAAAAGAGCTTAGAATGCTAACCAAGGCAAGGAGTAGAGGTAAGGGGGTCAGAATCAAGGAGGAAGAGGAGGATGTTGCTCTAGCATCTGCGGGAAAGCAAGAGAAACGAAAGAAGAAGGACCTCTCCAAGGTCAAGTGCTTCCACTGTGGGGAACTGGGTCACTATGTGAACCAGTGTCCAAGGAAGAAGAGCAAGGGAGAGGCTTCTGAGACCAAGGCAGCGCCAGCGAGGGCGGAGAAAGAAGTGGAGACAGATGACAACTGTGCCATGAGTGCTCATGCGCCACTTGAGAGGAAGTGGGGAGACATCGAGCTGTAGTCAGACGAACTACAGACGATGAGGGGCAGGATCCTTGAGGTACCCAACCTCTTGGATTATACCTTGCTACGAGAACCCCAAAGAGAAGTAGCAGGACTGGCGGATGTCGATAGAGACGAATGCGGATGGAGTGACAGAGGGTGCTACAGTGCAGGAGTCCCTCGACAGCGTGAGGCAATAATGCGAGATGCATGGAGTTGTTGCAGCAACGTAGAGATCAGTAGACGGAGAACTTGTCAACGACACAAGGAGCTTCAGCATCTGGAGTGTTTCTAGCCTGACAGAGATGTCAGAGTTGCGAGGATCAGTTACTTACTTCTCAGTAACTGAGTTGCAGTGCAGCGGTTAGCAGTGGTAGTGCTATGGGCAACACGATGTAGCATGATGAGAGGGGATGCAGTGCAAATGTAGCAGTGGCAATGGCAGGGCCATGGGCATCAGCACGGATGCAGAGGGAGCTGTCGTACAGATGCAGCAGTGGTATTGGTAGGGCCATGGGCAGCGATACAGGATGCAGCAGTGCAGAGGATGTTGGGCGGGGAGGCCTAGCATCAGCACAGGGACCGATGCTGGATGATCAGGGTGATACTCAGTGAGGAGTAATATTAGAGCACAGTCCTCGCTAAGAGGGAGTCTTGATTTGTGGTAGCATCGGATGTGCTCTAGCCATGAAAATTGGTGGAGAGGCTAAAGCACATGAAATCTCCAAGACCCAAAAATGGTTTGGGCAAAATCTAACCAGTTTGGGAGATATTAAAATAATTAATATTTTTAATGGAGTTCCTAAGTCTAAACTTAGGAAAAAAAATTTAATGGGTATTAATATAAAAATGGTTTAGAATGGTCCAAAAGTCATGGATCAAGCCAAATCTAATCATATTCGTTGATTAGAGATTTAATCTCGGTCGTTGATGGACCAACGAAAAAAGTATAAGAGGAGGCTTGAGGGTCAGTTGGAGAACACACCAAGAGAGATCAAGAACTCGATTTTCCGAGGCAAGGTTTGCTGAAGAAATTGAGTGAGTGATCTGAGTTGTAGCTAAGGGACAGTGAATACATAGCAGAGAGGCAAAGTTAGTATCGAGAGGATTAGCACAGAAGCCGGGAGAGGTTGACATAGAGTCAGCTAGAGGCGAGGTAGAGCCAATCAGAGGCCAATCAGAGGCCACGCAGAGGCATCCAGGAGCTGCGTAGAGCCAGAGAGGGCCAGCATGTGAGACGCAGAGGCTCCAGAGGCTGACGCAGAGCCCAGAGAGGCTGACGCTGGGCCAGAGAGACCGATTCTGGGTCAGAGTGGGTGACGTTGGGCCAGAGTGGGTGACGCAAAAGCTCCAGGGGCTAACGCAAAGCCCAGAGAGGCTGACGTTGGGCCAGAGAGACTGACGTTGGGCCAGAGAGGCTGACGCAAGGCCTAGAGGCAACACTAGGAGATTTTTCGTGGGACACACTGGAGCTGGAGAGTTGGATAGGTTGACGTAGTCCCTATCAGAGGGACGCAAAGCAGCAAAAGCTGCATTGTTGCTATGGGATCGTTCATCAGGTGATTTAGCCGGAATATCTGTCTCCCACTAAGAGGTACTACTGCCGAGGGCATTCTCTGTTGGGTGAGCCATTTCTCGCACCCAAGTTGTATTTTGAAACTGCATAATAATAAAACCCTCTAAATAGTTGCACCGGTTTTCCCACATTGGGCTTTTTAGGGGACATTAGTCCAAAAACAACGGTGTCACTTGTGTGCTTGTTTACTTTCAGTGGATGATTTGTATGTGTTGATATTGTACTTGTATTTATTTTCAGTATTTACATGGTAAATAACTTGTTAAGTAATTGAACAAGTAGGTAGAAATAAATCAGATAGTACAGGAAGAATTTCTAACGGGTTAAACTTAGAAATTCCAACAAGAATTTAATCTGCTCTATTGCTTCTTGGGTCGTTATTTGTTGTTGGTTTAAAAGTTGAGATAGTAAGGGTCTAAGACTCCTTCCACTAGTTGTCATGTTGTGTCTCTAAGGAGCAGCACTAGAGAAACTAGGGTTATGGTTGTTGCTTCTTTCATACCAGCCCTATTACCTGTGTTCAACCCTCTATTACCAAGATTATTTATGGTTTGGACAATAACCTGAGGCATCTGTTGTTGTCCTTCCAATAGCACATTGGTCATTTGTTGTAGTTCCCGGAGTATTGCAATTAGTAGGTCACCAGGATCTCGTTCCCCTTGCCCTAGTTTATCCCCCATAACTGGCTGATGGGATTTTCACTTTCTCCTTACAGTCACGTTGCTTGTATCTCCTGGAAGCATTCAAGACTCGTGCACTCACAAGCTGGTAGGATGCTTGTGCTCTAATACAACTGTAGTGATCTAGGGTAATTCCCCTTTGCCCAAGAACTTCGGGTTTATAGAAATGGCATCAGAAACATCAGTCACACTTCGATTTACCACTGGAGTACCAAAGGGAGTTGTTTATCTTCAAAAGATGCTCTGATATGCTGAAAATGTCACAGGATCAACCACAGAAGACCTCACCTTGCCTCAGAAAATTCGGATTACTTGCCTTAGATAACTTTCAGTGCCTCAAACTTCATACCACTGGCTACAAGGAGATCCTGACTATCTCAGAAAACTCGTCAATTTTCCACAAAGAGGTCGGGTTATCTGCCTTAGCCAAATTTCAGCTGCCTCAAACTTCAATCTGCTAGTTACATACAGAGGACCTCGATTGCCCCAAAATTATTTTGTTTTCTGCCTCAGGTTTTCTCTACTAGCCTCAGGGAACCTGTGGCCTGCATCAGAAGCTCTTTTCATCTATCACAAAGAGAGCCTGTGATGATTAAGCAAAGAAACTTTGACCTGTCCAGGTGTTATCCTTAGAGAAAACTCACCCAACTTCAAGGTGACTAGATGTTGCCTTGCCACAGATATTTCCAGAAATACTATGCTTCTCCTTCAAATCATTAATTCTTTGTTGCCAGAACAAATAGACAAAGGACAAAATAGGTTGAAACACATTGTTGCTTCCTCAGATATATGCTTCTGGTCAGAACAAGAAAAAGTGTCTAGGTTAGGTGGGATCACCTCCACCGAAACTAGTCCAAAAGAGAAAATTGGGTCTTAAACCCTCAAAGCCTCGGGCTAAACAAAACAGAGAAAAATGATTCAATCCAAGAGATGCCTCAAGTGATTCTAATCCTCTTATATTTATATATTTCCTTGAGGCGGGTTTTCTCTTTAATTAATTGAGTGAGGTTCACACCAAGCCCCAACTTTGAGCTCTTTTGCCCCAGCTGCCCCAAAACTTGCCCAAACATTGGGTATTTTGGGGTTTTCCCTTTATCGAGAACTATAGCCAGCGGAGATCAATAGGCTACTTCAGCCCTTGGGCCAATTAATCCCTTGGGGACATTACAAATAGAAAGTGGTTTGTGTGCCATTGATTACTCATGAGAGTGGTTCCAAGTCAAATAGTAGCATTCACATGGATGGTGTTGATGACTTCATAAAACAAACGGATGAAAAGGACTAATTCATGCCTCTTCATTTGATGTTGATTTGTTGCATCTACTTTTCAGTGTTCACTATCCAGTTTTCTTATGAATCACAATAGGTGTTGACTCTGTAGAATTTATATACTGAATACCCAATCTTTGACACTTACTATTTACTATTTTTCTATTTTCTCAGTATTATTTAAAATCTGAATTGCTGTATTCAATTTTTTATAACATATTTGATGTTCATGTCGCAATGATCACTATATTTTGGGTGTTATATTTTATACATTCAATTAGAAATATAATAAACAATGGTGATTGATGAACTGTGTTTGGATCATTTATTGTGATTGAAGAATTACATCTGAATCATTTATTGTCATTGATCGAATATAATGAGTCATTAGATCATAGGTGTATTTATGATTTATCTTATCTTCAAATTACCTTTTATGATTTTAGAGATGGTGGTACCTATGGCAAGGGCCCCAATATCCCTCTTGACACTCTAAAAATTTGGGAGGTGTCTCCACACATCCCCTGGACACGTTTCCCCACTCCCATGGGCCAGAAACTTCTTGGTATATTGGCTATAGCCCATAGCAACATCTTGATTAGTTGAGAGAAAATGCAGAAGTATAGATCACAAGAGTTTGGTGTTTGATGTTTACTGTGAGAAATGAACTACCATATCACTGGTATCACGAATAAGCAATCCATCACATATCTCTTAAAATTTATGAAAAATATATTGAAAGAGCACATCAAATAAAGTGGGCTTCGTCAAGTGGTTAGCTGATACCTCTTTTACAGATACACTTGATTCATCAATATCCATGCCATCACCAATCTGAAGACCATCCACCACCGATAGCAATCTCTTTGTAGCAAACTCCTCTATATTTTGTGAAAGATAGCTTAACGGATACAACTTGTTAGCTACCTGTATACCAATTAGCTTCAATAAATCTGATGTTTTGCTAGCCACAAATCAAGGGAAACATGCTCAGAAGGACTCGTAATTACTTGAAACCATACAGTGCCACATGACCATATCAAATAGTCTGCTGAATACTATTTTTTGTTGAAAGCAAAGAATTTTATATTTCAATTGTCTTGGAAGGCAAGAAAGAATAATAATACCAGACGAATTGCCTTATTCCGTACTTCGTCAATTCGATGTACTGCACTCTGGAACATACACAACACAACAGAAATTAACCAAGAAATCTTTATAGGCAAATTCAATATTTAGCCCTATACTAAAATTTGTTTGAGTTGAAAACACACTGCAATATTCAATAGATGTCAGTTTAACAGTAATCCAAGGTAATATGTTAATTAACTTAGCAAACAAAAGTATAATCTACTATCTCTACCTCTACATTTAATCTAAGTATGAAAATAAAACTTAAAAAAAATATGTATCAAAGAACTGAGGGATGTCACTAGAGGCAATAGAAATGGAATTAGATATTCACAACAGTTGAGAGAAATGAGCATATGGATCAGTATTTTTGATGTTCTTTAGATAATATCCGAAAACTACCCCACCATTACCTAGCATTAATTTTTAGGCACTACAAACATCTATTTCATGTTCAGTAATGTTTCTAGCATACAGTTATGGAAAAAAGAAAAATTTAAAGCAGCACGCAAAATACAAAACTGATTAACGTCAAATTATCTGCCTATAATACAATGCTGAACAAAATAAGATCTAATAGAATGATACAAAATCATATCAAAACAAAAATAAATGTGTCCCATGAGATGAATCATGGCATTGAAAAAAAAACAGATTTCCCATTATTTCTTTGCTGGAAAATGATAACAGCATCCTCATCAATAGATTCGTCGCCTTGGTAAAGGTGCAATGAGTGAAGAATACCCCCATATCTTTGGATAAACATGTATATATGTGTATATATAATGCACCGACAATGGCAAAGGGGAGGGGAATGTAACACACGTGCTCGACCCGATTGTAAATAACATGTACATGCAAAACTTAGGCAGGGGAGTTGAGGATTTCTTTTGAGGGTCATTATGCCAGTGTCCATGTGTGCATGTGTGTTGTGTGTTTTGGGGGTTGGTATGTGCAGGTCAGGAAAGGCAGTAACTCCATTAGGCAGAAAATTGATTCGTATATTCATTCAATCAGGTAGGTCTGTTATATACATGAGGTAGAGACTGTTCAGTTCATCTCCCGATGACCATTCACATTTCTCATTTATTTATTTACATATATTTACCCAATCACAAGGATTAGGTGTCAACATTCCCCCCCTTAATTTGAAGGGATGTTGGTGAGTCCAAGCATCGTTTTGAATCGTTCAAGCTTTTCTCTTCCAAGTGCTTGGTGAAGATGTCTGCAATTTGCTCATTTGTGGAACAATGACGGAGATGGATTGTTTTGGCCTCAACATGATGTCGAATCAAATGATATTTAGTATTGATGTGCTTTGTTCGATCATGGAACTTTGGGTTCTTGGCCAACTTTATTGCAGAGGTGTTGTCAATCATGAGTGGAGTTGATTGTACTTGTTTTACCTGCAAATCTTCAAAAATTTTCCTGAGCCACACAATTTCTTTTGTTGCTTCAGCTGCTGCCATGTATTCTGCTTCTATTGTGGAATCTGTTGGAACTGATTGTTTGTGTGATCTCCAGGAGGCAGCTCCTGATCCAAGACTCATAGCATATCCTGAAGTAGATACCCCAGTTTCTTTGTCTCCATCGAAGTCTGAATCAGAGTATCCGATCAAGCTGAAGTCATCCACCTGTGTGTACTTGATTCCAAAGTCTTCTGTTCCCTTCAAGTACTTTAGAACTCTTTTTGCAGCAGACCAATGTCCCTCACAAGGCTTTTGCATAAACTTGGAGAGGATTCCAATAACAAATGAAATGTCTGGTCTGGTGGTAGTTAGGTAGTTGAGACTTCCTACAAGCTGTCTATACTTTGTTGCATCCTCAAATTCCTTTCCTTCAATAGATGTGAGCTTCAAGTTTTGTTCCATTGGAGTAGTACCAGGATTGCACTTTGTCATGCCAAACCTGTTCAACAAATCTCCATTGTATTTCTTTTGAGAAAGAAATATGGACTTTGGATGTTGGGTTACTTCAATGCCAAGATAGTAATGAACATAGCCCAAATCAGTCATTTCAAAACTTTTTCCCAATTCCTTCTTTATGGATGCAATGTAGCTTTCATTATTCCCTATCATTAAAGATCATCTACATATACCACAAGATATACAACTGTTTTGCCAACTTTCTTGACAAATAAAGTTGCATCATCAAGATCAAAATGATTGAAATTGAGTTTCAGAAGATGCTCAGTTAGTTTTTCATACCAGGCTCGCGGTGCTTGTTTGAGGCCATACAAGGACTTCACAAGTTTGCATACTTTATGTTCATGTCCTTTCACAGCAAATCCTTCAGGCTGGGACATAAAAACATTCTCTTTTAGATCTCCATTCAAGAAAGCAGTTTTTACATCCATTTGATGGACTTTCCAACTGTTCTGAGCTGCTAGTGCAAAGAGTGTCCGGATGGTGGCCCATTTTGCTGTGGGGGCAAAAGTCTCCTCATAATCGACCCCTTCCTTCTGTGCAAAACCTTTTTCCACAAGCCTAGCTTTGTGCTTGTCAAGTGAGCCATCAGCTTTATACTTGTTCTTGTAGACCCACTTGCAGCCAATTGGTTTGGTTCCAAATGGAGGATCAACCAGCTTCCAAGTGCCATTCTTTATGAGGGCATCATACTCCTTTTGCATCGCTTCTTTCCATTCATCATGAGAAGCAGCTTCTTTGAAAGAAGTTGGTTCAAAATCTGTAGACAAGTTCAATTCACAATCATAAGAAACATCATATCAACAGGTGAATTAGAGTCATCTACATCACCTCCATTTTGCCGGTTTGAATTTCTGGTTCCTGTTTTTCCAATTTCATCAGGATGAACACTTTCAATTGTATTCGTCATCCACTTTGAGGGACCTTTCTAAGATGGTCCAGGCTGCTCTGTTGATTGAGTTGGGACTGAATCAAGATTGAGTCTTCCAATTCTATCAATTACATCACTTAAAGCATCATCCGTTGGAGTTTCATGTGGAGGAGAGTGTTCTTCAGAAGAATATTCCACATGTTGATCTAGTATAGGAATCCCCCCTTCAAGATGTGGAATCTGATTATCAAATTCTTGAAATGATTTTGCTTTTGTGAATCTATCCAAGCGATCAAGTTGCTGCTCAACAACATTGTCAATTTTGGATGATTCAAGAAAAATTACATCTCTAGAGGCGGTATGCTTTGGAGGTGTTTGAATACCCCAAGAAGATACACTTACGACTTCTAGCACCAAGTTTGTTTCTATGTACCTTTGGTATCAAAGCATAACAGGTGGAACCAAAGACCCTGAGATGTTTTACCGAAGGAACATGTCCATACCACAATTCATAAGGAGTCTTGTTTCTTATAGCATTAGATGGACATCTATTCTTTATATATGCAGCACATAGAACAACATCAGCCCAAAACATTATCTTTACATTTTTGAAGAAAAGCATGGATCTTACCATATTCAAGATTGTTCTATTCATTCTTTCAGCTACACCATTCTGTTGGGGATTATAAGGCACAGTTGTTTGATGTTTGATTCCATGTTGGCGAAGATAGTTTTCAAATTCATTTGATGTGTATTCTTTTCCATTATCAGTGCGAATAGACCCAATATGAGATTGTGATTCATTTTCAATCCATTTATGAAAATTCTTGAATGTTTGAAAAGCATCAGATTTGTTCTTCAATAAATAAACCCAGCACATTTTGGTGTAGTCATCAATAAACGTCATGATATATTTATTTCAATTTGCAGAAGGAACAGGCATTGGACCACATAAATCTGAATGAATGAGTTCAAGTTTCCTATGTGCTCTTGAATGTGAATTATGAAAAGATTGTTTGCTATGCTTTCCTAGAATGCAAGCATCACATTGCTTAAGTTTTCTAGGAATTGTAGGCAAACCAGCAACACCATTTTTCTTCAATAAGCGAAGACTGTCATAGTTCAAATGTCCAAATCTAGTATGCCATAATAAACTTGATGGAAGTGTACCTTCCTCATGATGAGAATTGTATGAGAAATGTTGTGCATGAACAGATGTTCCTTGCAGTTTGGGAAGCCTTTCTTCTTCTATTCCCTTCATGACAAGTGAGTGGTCAAATGCTTTTCTTACCTCAAGCTTGCCATCAAACATATGAATGGAGTGACCTTGTTGGCGGATGTGGACCAAGGACAGCAAGTTTCCCTTGAGCTGTGGGAAATATAGAACATGATCCAGAAGAAAGTCTGGAAGACCAGGCAGTTTAAGCCTGATTGTGCCAAGCCCTGATGGCTTGATTTTTGATTGATCTGCAAAATATACTGCTCCATCAACATTGTTAGTGAAATCTTCAAAAAAATCTTTTCTATGAGTCATGTGGCAGGTTGCTCCTGAATCAAGCAACCAATCCATGAAGCAAATGAAGCATTAAACAAATCTTCATTTACTCCAATGTTACATTGTGCCTCAACATAGTGAGCGGATTCAGGTGCTTTACCTTTGTCTGTATCATCAGTTTTACCTTTTTGTTGGTTTCTTTTCTGCTCAATTTTGTCCCATGGTAGCTTGCATGTAGAGGCATCATGTGATCCATTTCTTTTGCAGCGAATGTAGTGCAAATCTACCTTTTCTATTTGAGAATGTCTGCCCCCCCTGCCTCTGAAATATCTTCCTCTTCCTCTTCGTCCACCTCTTCCTCTTGTAGAATCTTGAGCAGGATGCTTTTCTTTATGAGCAAGGCACAGTGTCTTCAAAAGATTCAGGGGTTGTCTTTTTTCCAAAAGTTTTCTCTCTTTCAGCAAACTTTTTCACAAGAGAGTCAAAGGTTATATCTTTGATATTTCCATTTCCTTGCAATGACTCAAGATAATTGGAGTAAGTAGGATAAAGTGCCTTGAGAAAAGCAATAAGGGGAATATCCAATTCAACCTTAGTGGATTTTATATCATGCATTATAGACTTTACTTCAGATGCAAGAGCAAGAGGATCATTATTTTGCAGTTCAAGAGTGGAGTTTAATCATGAGTTGAACGACTTCAAGTGCAGAATGTGAGTCATAGAGTTCTTTCAGCTTTTGTAAAGCTACAAAGGCAGTTGAATATGAAGAAATATGGCGACTCACCTCTTCATTTACAGATGCTGCGATTAATGCATAAGCTTTGTTGTTCTTGTTTTCCCAAATGACGAGCTCTTTGTCTGAGGTAGGTTGTACTGGGTCATTGTCTCCTTCTCCGACACACACTCCTTTCCACAACTCATTGAAGATGAGGGTGCGTTTTATCATCCGAGACCATTCAAGATAGTTCTCCTTGCCAGTGAGAACTATTCCTACCGTGGATATGATTGAATGCATTCCGTAAAAAAAACTATTGCTGATAGAAAAGAAAACTTCTGCCAATATACAGTAAAAATGTACTCAAAAGGGCATTCTCAAAGGGTATTATTGTCCACTAAAACTTCTAACATAAGGTTTTCATGTACCCATTGAATCACTGCCATCACAACTTCAATACACAGAGAGAAAATGACTTTCAAAACGTACACGGCTACCAATAAAAAACATTCAATGCATACGCAATATACAAAGCCAATTCTTCATACCATACGGCCTCTTTTAAAAGGGCTCAACGCATCATGGACGTTCTGCCTACACCAAATATTCTGCTACAAATTTGTTGTCATCGTTCAAATGTATGCTTTCAACTATTTGAAAGGATATTAGGCCAGCGTTCAATTATTTGAAAGGAATATACTATGACCAGCGTTCAACTATTTGAACAGTCAGACCAGCAGCTTGCAGCTTCACTCCACTTTTGGTTTATCAGTTATAAAAACCTATATCGCAATCAAGTTCATATTGCAATGAAAGAAGAAGAAATTGACCGTTTGTGTGAGAAGCAAACTCTTGGTTATGCAAGGAAAGCAGAGGAAAATGAACTCTCGCGTTCGTTAACGAGTGAGCCCCTCTTATTCATTCAATTTGCAAAGCTGGGCGAGAGATATCTTTGGTATGGCGATAACTTGACGCAACAACAGATGCTTAAACGTCCTGTCGTCACCTTCGAACATAACTGGAAGCCTTCTCGCCATATTCTAGTTCTGACACACACCACATTCAAATGCAGGTTCACAATTGTAGTTAAATTAGAGTATAAACAATCCATCAATTTATAAAACCGCGTATGCATACGAAATATTGGAAAGAGCAGCTGCATTTCAAGGTTGAACCCTTTAGGGTGCCCATCATGGTGTGTCGAGCAATGATAGAACAGACTTGGCCCCAGCTACATACAAAGCGTCCAGCAAGAAATCAAGCAACAGAGCATCCAGCTTTCAAACAAATGAAACTGATAGACGGCGTCCAGCGTTCAAACATATGAAACGTCCAGCGTTCAATTATTTGAAACTGATACTAGAAGCGTCCAGCGTTCAAACATACGATACGTCCAGCGTTCAAACCAGGTCAGGATGACCAGCATTCAACTATTTTGCAAACCAGGTCAGGACAACGCAAACGTTCCCATGTCAGGACAGCGCAAACGTTTCAAACCAGGTCAGGACAGCGCAAACGTTCCCATGTCAGATGAATGTCAGACAGAGAGCGCAGGGATGGCAGACAGAACACAGGTAATCAGTTACTGAATTATATGGGGAGCAGTGGAGCAGACCAGGAGTTACAAAGACATAAAGGCTAAAAAAGGAGCTGGCTCTGATACCATGTCAGGCCAGGCAGTAACTCCATTAGGCAGAAAATTGATTCGTATATTCATTCAATCAGGTAGGTCTGTTATACACATGAGGGAGAGATCGTTCAGTTCATCTCCCAATGACTGTTCACATTTCTCATTTATTTATTTACATATATTTACCCAATCACAAGGATTAGGTGTCAACAGGTACGCAAATTTCTACTTATATATGTCTTGAGGCTAGAAAGTTTGGAACTGTAAATATGACAATGCATGCATGTACTAAACACGTTATGGTTGTAGACCAGAACACAAAATGAGTATGGGGTTCTAAGACTCCATGGATGAATAAAAGGGGCTCAAATGATTGAATAATCACATAAATTAAATGAAAATATTTATAACCAAAGTCCAGGAAGTGACTTTAGGGTGTGCCATGTATCAGGGTAAAGACATGCATATAAAAGGAAAGGTGTTGGCACTGTGAGGGACTTCGCCAATTAGTCAATGTGTTATTCTGTGGGAACGGACACCGAGGATTGTAGTAGGAACTCCTAGAGCCCCGGTGCTAAGAACATCCTTGTTTGGTCGAGTCAAGGTTACCTGGGAGGGCAGGGAGCAAGGAGCAGGAGCGGGGAGCAACATTTTCAAAAGCTCCAGGTTTGGGAGCGAATTTTTATATAATATATATTTTGATGCGTATATGTCAACAAAAGCATGTAGAATGATGAATTAAATATAAAAAGCGTAAAAACATGGATTGAACCATATAAGACCAATCATGTAGAAGTTATAATCTTCATCAACCAAGCCCACAAGTTAGTAACATACAACATATCGAGCCTCATGATTCATCAATCTTAAAGTTTTAAACTTTCAAAATTCTATATATAACATTTATAATCATTGATCACAGAAGTTGTAACTTGTACTTGTAACCATTACCATTACCGTTACCAAGTAACCAAATGATAACAAAGAATATCTAACATGAAATTAAATGTTTCAACTTTCACAAAGCATCATATTCATAATTCATTACCAATGAGTCAGAAATGTCAACTTCAAACTTCAAACTTAAATTGTCATATATTGTTTACAAAAAATACCATAATAAATATGAAAGAGTCAATAGTTATAAAAAGTACTAGAAACTAGAAAAGACAAGTAAATCTATTATCTATTGTTTGACCATTTTGCCACGAGAAATTTCTAATTTCTTGTCTCATGCTTTTTTGGGAGTCTCTTGCACAGTCAAGCGACCTTGTTGCTCTTGATTAAATACAAGTTCCATACCCTAGTACCCTAGGTGCTCTTGATTATTGGCAGTCTCCCCCGCATAGAGGGGCTTGGTGCTCTTGACTAAATACAAGTTCCATACCCTAGTACATGACAAAATCCAATGTAAACAATGCAATCCCCCCAATCCTGAAATCCTGAAAAAGATGTTAAGTCTGTTGGATTTTGAGTGAGATTGAATATTCTACTTTCTCCATATGAAATCCAATGAGGTCGGAACCACGCTGACACATCCCGAGTCATTTCATGGTAATGTTAAAAATTTAAGTAAAAGGATGAAAATGAAAGATAAAGGAGAATGTCACTTTACATTAAGAATGTAACATTACCATGAACTACATATCAACACTAGGGCCAAATTCTTGTTTCCAATCTTTAATAGCTCCCTCTACCACTCCTAAATTGGCAAGGAGCAAAAAAAAATAGGGAGCGTATTCCCAAAATTCGCTCCCTATGGGAGTGAATTTCGAGAGTGCACTCCTGCGGTCACTCCAATGTGCTCTCGCTCGAAGCGTGCTTCTTGAGCGGGTTCAAAAAGGGGGGGGGGGGGGTGTCGCTCCCCTGCAACCCTGGGTCGAGTTGAATGCCCTAAAGGCGGTGACCCAGCTAAGGGACTGCAGGTGCAGAGAAGGGTGTGCACCACTTAGGTGCGGCCTAATAGAGAATATGAGCCTAGAGGTTGGACGTCGTCGAGTTTGCTACCTTGGTTGTGAGGATCTGAAGGGTACATGGAGACCCAAGAGGGCAATGGAACTCCTAGAGTCGTAGGAATCTGAGCATCCTTAGCCGACTAAGATGAGGGTTAATAGGGGATGAGAGCCTGTTGGTTGGAGGTTTCCAAGTTTGGTACCTTGGACGGTGGATGGTACTAGACATGTATACCAAGATTTGCGCAAGTTGTTTTCCATGGAGTCAAAGCCCCAGCTCTAGGGGTGACCCGTTGTTGAGAGAAATGAACATTGTGGTTTATGGTTGGGAGGAACGTTGAAGGTCTACAAGCAATTCGACAAAAATAGAAAGATAAGTATTTTATCTCCTATATTTATTTTCCGTTGCAATGTTTCATATATTTTAGTAAATTGTATTCTTAATCATAATTAAGAAGAATATTCATGTTAAAATATTTGTGTTCATATGTATTGCACTCTAGCATGTCAAAAATGTTATAGGCAATGGACCAAAAGATTCCTCAACCAAAAAAATACATAAAATATTCAAAATTTGAATATGAATCCAAATTACTATACACAAATATGCAAAATTTCTCATGTATATAGCAAAGATGCAAATAACAAAAATATCACCAAGTGCAATCCATCTCTAAAACAAAATCGACCAATAGAGAGGCTCCAAATCGCCTCCAAAATCCAATGAAAATCATACTACAACAAATGGCTACATAACATCAAAATCATTGCCTATATTGGGATCCTCCTCAACAAGATCACCTTCTGAGCATTAAAATAAGATAGAAAAAGATTAGCATCTTAATCAATGAGTTTGCTTGAGTGAAGTGTACATTTTTACTAGGGTCATGAAGAAGGAGCTCAACAATGAAAGCCACCAACATCAAGGTACATAGAGGAATTGGTGATCTTTGATTAAATGTCAGTTCCATACCCTCATACATCACAGTATCCAATAGGAACGTTACAATCTTGCCAATCCTAAAATCCTAAAAACTATTAAGTTTGTTGGATTTTGAGAAGGATCTAAATTTCTACTTTCTCCATATCAAATCCAATCAGGTCATAACCACTCTCAAGCAACCTAAGTCCAATAATGGTAATGTTAAAAATTTAAATAAAAGGATGAAAATGAAAGATAAAATAAAATCAGCTTTACTTTAAGAATTTAATATTGCCATTAACCACTAGGGTATCTATCCCATGAGATGAATCATGGGAAATGAATGCGATAGATTTCCCTTTGTTTGTATTGATTTTGTAGCTTTGAAAGGTCTTTTATATTGGTTTGGTATCTTAGCATGTACAAGATATTTGATTGCCTCTTTAAGTAGTTCCTTGGTAGAGTAAGTGATTTTATGATTTCTTTCTTAAGTTTAACCTAGGAAAAGTACAATAATTCAATTTGTTGAACTGCTCCCTCTTTGCTACTGTCATTAAGGGCTCCCATAGTCGTATGTGATCCAAGAGTTTGGGTACCTCAAGAATCCTACCCACATGAAGTCCTCTTGACTACAACTCCATATCCCCCCACCTCTTCTCCAAAGGCGCATGAGCACTCATGGCACAATCGTTATCCTCACCATCCTTGTCCACTTTTGTTGGAGCAGCCTTTGATTCAAAAGCCTCCCCCTTGCCCTTCTTCCGGGGACACTAAGTGGCATAATGTCCCAGCTCCCCACAGTTGAAGCATCTAACCTTGGGGATGTCTTTCTTCATCCTCTTCTGCTACACTTGTCCCAACGATGCGAGAGTTGCATCCTCCTCCTCCTCCTCCTTGACTCAGGCTCCCTTGTCGCTACTCCCTGTCTTGGTCATCCTCCTAAGATCTTCTTGTCAAAGAGTTGCCACATCTCCTCCCAACAAGGGACAGTCGCTCTGCCCAAAATAATATGGATAAATGTCTCCCAGTCCTCACTTACTGCATTCAAGGCAATCCCAACCATGAACTCAAGATCTGGAGTAGACCCCACAGAAGTCAACTGGCCGTGAATCCCTTGCAACCCAATAAGGAAAGGAACTATCTCTTCGCCCTTCTGCATCTAGTACTGTCTCGGCTGATTTTGTAATAACATCTTCCATTGCACGGAAGAGCCCTGATACAAGGTGGTCAGGGTCTCCCACATCCCCCTTGTTGTTTCCTTCCCAGCAATGTGTGGTACTACATGACCTTTGATCCCGTTTAGGATCATGCACTTTGCCTTCGACTGGGCCTCCTCGTACTTCTTTGTCGCATCATCATCAACCGAAACAGCAACCACTTTCAAGGCAGAGTCCTTCATGCAATGTTTATCTAGGATTGCCAGGATCCTGGCCTTCTAGATGACAAAATTGGATGCTCCATCCAATCTATCCTGATCCTTCAACCCATTTATTGCCATCTTTGCGTTAAAAATAGGGCTATTTCTCTTCTCCCTCTCCAACCATCAATCTAGCAGAACTTGGATCTGGATTCCTTGGGCACAAGAAAACCTCTAAGGAACAAGCTCCTCTCTAGACTCCCTCTGAGTCCTGATTTCCCTCTCGAAAATCCTTCGACCAATTGTCGAATCGCTCCTCTCCAATCCTCATTTCCTGCTGCAACCTAGATCTATATTTCTTGGCTAGAAATCTATCAAGGCAGTGATTCCCTCACCTTGGCTCAATCTCCTTAGACACTATTCTGCACCAACAAAAACAACATCCCACCAGCTCCTCAAATCGAAATCTGCTCAGCTCCCTTAGCCCCGGCAACTAAAGAATCTGAACCCTTCTGGCTCTACACAATCACTGTGAGAGTTGGATCAACTCCTCCTGGCCACTACGTCAATCCTTCCTAGCTCAAACAGATGACTTGGCACTACATGACCCTGATCTGCCCCCCTCTGCCTCTACGCTGGCCTGAATAGCTGATGCAGCTACTATGTGGGCTCCTCCCAGCAACTGCATCACCTTCACCTGGCTCAGAGTGTTGATGCAAGCATTGTGTGAGCCTCTACGTCACCTTCTTTGCATTGCTTCACTCCTTTTGTGTCTCTGGATTTGGAACAGTGCTGTCACTCGGGACAGCTGCTTTTTTGCTGCAAATTCGCCAGATTTCTTGGTTGGTGACTTCAATTGCCTATGATCTGCAACCGCTTTGATACCATGTGAAAATTTATGAATCTATACATCATAAACCCCTACTGCAATTACTGGTTTAACATCTCCTACTTGTTCTTTGCATTAACAAGTTATTTCATTACATAAATATCGATGTAAAACACTATTGCAACCTACAAATACATACAAATCATGAACTGAAATACACTGAGACAATCACATAAGGGCCATTGTTATTTTTGGACAATTGTCCCCAGAAAAACCCAATTTGGGAAAACCGGTGCAACATATAGAGGGTTTGTATTACTAAGCAAATTCTTGAATACAACTAGGTTGTCAGATATGGCTCACCCAACAGAGAAAAATCCTAGCAAAAGTACATCTATCCGGAGACAAATATTCTGACAAATTCAACAACTAGATGATCAAACCCCACAGGTCACCCGGTTGTTCCCAATGTTGGGCAGCAATGGCTGCTCCAAGCTTTGCGCTGGAACTGCGTCACCTCCTCTAAGAGTTGTGTCACCCCCACAGTGAGCCTCCCTTGCTCAGAAAGTTGATTTGCTGAACTGCTCCCTCTTTGCCCCATAGAATCTCCCCAGTGCTGCCTCTAAGGACCTGCATCAACCCCTACGAGTTTTGCGTCACCTGCGTCGGCCCCTACGGCCTCTGCGTCACCCTCTCTGGGACTGCGTTGTCTCTCCCGGCGTTGTTCTACCTTCTACTATGTATTCTTCGGCCTCAGATTGAAGTTCCCTTGCCAAACTGCCCCTCACTACAACTCAAGTCACTAGCTCGATTTTCTCAGCAAACCTCACCCCAGAAAAATCAAACTGATTTGATCTCTTGGTGTATCTCCAACTGACCCTCAAGCCTCCTCTTATCTTTTCCTATTGATGAATCAATGGCTGAGATTAAGTCCGTCCCTAATCAACGACTAAGATTAGAACTGGCTTGATCTTCGTCACTTAGAACCTTCTCACACATATTCTTATTAATCCACATTAATATTTTTATTTTCCAAAGTTTAGACATAGGAATCCATTAAAAATATGAATTAATTTAGTAACTCCTCACCCAGGTAGAATTTCTCCAAACGATTTATGGGTTCTAGAGATCTCATGTGTTCTAGCCCCGCCACAAAATTTCGGAGCTAGAGCTACCTAAAATCAACAAAGAAGACCAAGCTTGAGCATTCCAGGGTAGAGACAATGGTGTATACGCACACCAACCTTCTTATTTAGAGGCAAAGGGATGAGTGGCTGAAGGTAAATACAAAGATGTGGGATGCCTTTCCTGATGATATGGGTTTGGACAAGAATGTTGAGTTGGCATTGGCCAATTAGGAATTAACGAGCCAATGCTTGAGCGTGTCACTTTCGATGATGGTGATACTCTTGAGGGGTCATCCTCCACACCAACAAATGAAGATATTTCATTGGACACAGGGCAGGAAGATGCAACAGAGGAGAGAAGTGGTGACCATAATAGTGATGATGATTTTGATGACGATGATTGCTGAGCTACCTACTACCTTGTAGTTGTTTTGTATTTGCTATTTCTATTTGCCATTGGCAATGCTAATCAGGAGTCCTCAGGACTCATTACCTACTACCTATGTAATGCATTTTGATTTTGATGACAATGAGAAAATTGTAGTTTCTTATCTTTCTCCTATTAGATCATTGGTGAATTTGTCACAATTGTATTTGTATGTATAATGTTACAATGTACAACTTACAAATTTACAATTTAGAATCTAGATCTATGTCTAAATTTGTATCATAAATGAGAATGTGTAATATGAAATCATTGAAATATCTATTTAGTATATATATATATATATAATGTGTCCTATGCGTCCTATTCCGGGGGGTCTATGTGCCACGTGTCAGGCACTCGAATTTGCATGTCCCGATCAGCTGAAAATACAAGGTGGGGTTCACCAACTCGGAATCTAAAGCATGTAGCTTCTTCCAATTGGTGATCATAGGAGTAGCCATAGACTTGCAACCCTCCATATAGAACCTCCTCAATATGTCTCTTGCATATCTTCCCTAGCGCATGAAGATATGCCCATCCTCCTACCAAACCTCCAACCACAAAAAGTACTGCATCAATCCCAAATCAATCACGTCAAACTCTAAAGCAAGGTCCTTCTTGCAGTGTTGGATGAGCCTATCCTCTCCTGTAATAACCAAGTCATCCACATGCAGAACCAAAATGAGTAGATTGCCACCAACCATGATAAAGTATATGTTTGGTTCAGCATCACTCTTTTGGGAACCTATCTGCTGCAAGTAGGCATCTATCCTCTCGTACCATTGCCCTTGGTGACTACTTCACTACATATAAGGCTTTCTTAAGCCTACACACATGAGACTCCCTCCCATGCACCTCAAAGCCCTATGGCTGCTCAATGTACACCTCCTCCTTTATAACTGCATTGAGAAAGACAGTCTTCACATCCATCTGGTGAACCCTCCAACCCATCTCAGCAGCTATAGATTTCACAGCTTTAATGAAAGTATAATGAGCAACTAGTGCGAAGGTCTCCTCATAGATCAACTCCCTCTACCTATGAGAACCCCTGCGCAACAAAACAAGCTTTGAACCTCTCCACGCTGCCATCCACAGCATGTTTGATCTTGTAAAGCCACCTGGAAGTCACCACTGACTTCCCCTCAAGTATCGACACGACATCCCACACATCATTCTTCATGATGGAGGTGTTGTAACATTTTCTGACCCCCTTGAAACGTTGTAAAAATTTTCAAAATCTGCTAATTGGTTTCCTGGCTAAACTTTGAGGTATGTACTATGTACAAGTTTCTGTAGCAAAATGGTCTTTATATAAGTCGTTCGCTTATTTTTAATGATAAGCTTTTAATTTTAAATAAATCTAATTTTATGAAAATATTATTACTCTTATAAACTTATTTGTTTATTTACAATATAAAAAAAATGCTCAAAAATATTGGACCTCTGGCCCAATCTCTAATATCCAATCTTGCAACATATTGCTACGAAGGACCAAAGTTCACCAATTACCAAGTTACAAACCAAGGCGGTGCTTAATACACAAGGCACAAGTCGAGGGAGGAACCCACAAGGAGCATTGTCTTTGCACAACACGTTGAAAATCCTTGTGGGCAATGGGCTTTATAAAATATATATAACATTGCTGCTAGACCGATGGGGGATTATTCCCATTCATTAAAAAAATAGCACACAGATATGAGCCAAATGTAATCTACCAGGACTATGAAAGCAAATCAATGAGAAAATTTAACATGCCTATCGATTCAGATTGAAAGTTAAGCACCCAGATGTCAAATAAACTATAAAATGATCAAGTTAGAGTACCAATTTTGTGTGTTAAATATCCAGTAATGAGTGCAAATGTTAAGTGTGACAATCTGTTAAATTATGGTATGTTCTATGCTTGGAGCAGTTTACTTATTTTTCTTCTTATTACCCACAGATTAGCAATCACATATACATTAAGTAAAGTGCAGATAGAACATTAAATGATCAACAGAAAACAAGCCAAGAAAAGAGACACAAGATGTGGCGGCTAGCCAGGGACAAACCCCAATGCGGGGAAACCCTTTGATCAAATTTTCTTTTATCTTCAATAGTTCAGCAGAGAGAAATAGTACAAAATCTGAATTCTGTAATTTTATATCAGCAGCAACAAACCCTAGATCAGCAAAGTCAAACTTGGTCAAACTAGCTGAAATTGACCTCTAAAATGCTTGGTCAATTTCTGGTCAACTTGTCCTCGAACAGCCTGAAGAAACAGCCCTTGAACAGCCCCAAAAGTATGGTCAATTTGCATATTTCTGAAGTCAACTTGCAGCCCTAAACTAGGGCAGTCAACACTGGTCAAACCAAAGGTCAGATCACCTTGGTTTTCGTGCCAAAAATTGCAGCCTGCCTAAGAGAGGCAACCACAACCAATCCGCACTTTTGGATGGTCAACGCTTGGTCAACGCTGGTCAAAAAGATGACCTGCTACCCTAGCATCCTTCTTTCTGCATCTTCCTTGCCCTAGGACGTCTTCCTTTCAGCCACACGTGAGAGAGAGAGAGAGAGAGGCTCCTTTTATGCATAGGAGAGAGAGAGAGAGAAGTTGAGTGAATGAATTGTCCAAATGAGAAGGAGGCTCCTTGTATTTATATGCAAACATTGAGGGTGAATAGACGTGACTGTTGGGCTTATGAGCCTACATAAGTTTGCTGGCCGACCTTGACAATTTATCCATAATCAAAATAAATTCATATCTCCATAAATATTTATCGGAATCAGATGATCTTTAGATCAATCCTACACCTCTCGACGAGAGGAATCTAGGAAAAATATCAGAAGCCATAAATAAGGTGATCCACGTGGAGTTTGGCCCTAGTTGCCAATTTTAACACCATCGAATTCTCAAACCTTGCCATACAAATGTCAAATGAATGCCAAGCGAGACTGGCACTTGAAAGCAGCAAATACATTGCAAAGCAATCTGGAACGAAACTCTCACTTAGTTGGAAAATTTCAGAAGTTTGGTAATTCTGAACAGAGGCGGTTGATGACGGAATCACTTTTTATTGATATCCCTGTACAGTTCAGACAGGACATAAAAAAATGCCAGCAATTTCTAACGGTTGGTATTGATGCAAAAAGATCAACAGCTTCAGTTGAATTGCGCAACCTTTTTGTTTTTCAAATTTTAACAGATGAAGGGTGTCCGCAATTTGTGGTTTTGTGAAACCACTTTGGGCACGTGGCAGCAAAATAAGAAGTGTGCACCCCCCAAGCAAGAAACCAATTACCATCTAGAGACCCCCCTGCAATCCACTACTGGTTTTAGCTACAGCGCAGAGTTTAGTCTACCAAACAAATTGGCGGGTGGCAGTAAGTTTACTACATGGCCATTTCATTTTTGTTTCTACAACAGCTGTGTGTTGATTTGTCAAAAGTAGGGTTGGCAAAGATGACCTCCAGAAAATGCAAATACCATCATTGAGAACCAAACTCCAATACATGAATTTTATGATAGTCATCTTGTATTCTACAGTGCATTAGTCCCTCATAACATTTCTTCCCACATATTGAAAACCATTTCAGCAAAGGAAGTTGTCCAATTGCAAGCAATAGAAAGTAGACAAAACAGAGTAGTTCACGTGCCCGAAGGAAAAATAATTTTGGGTACTGTCCTCAGTTAGAGTATATGTACCAGATTTTTGATAAGTTTGGGACATAAGAAACCGGATTCGCTGAAAAGACGCCACATGTCTGAATCCCGTGAATTGGACACGATTCGTCGGGGATTTGAATCCCAGAAGGGGACAAGTCATGTCCTAACGGGACATGTACAAATCCCATACGTGTCCCGTTAAGACACAACGTGTCCCAATTTTGAGATTCGAATCCCCAAAAAATGAAACCCAGGGGCATAAAAAAGGCGTTGTTCTTTAAGTGTTTTACCATTTCTCTCTTTTAGTTTTGCATACATGGAGCTGTGGGCAAGGAGCTAAGGGTTTGGAGCATTTGGCAAGGAGATTCAACAACTAGGTAAGTGCATTTCATCTCTATTTTTTTGCATTTCTATTACAGCAGTTTGTATATGATTTTTTTTTTACAGATTTGTGCATGTTTTGTTTATTTTTTTACAATATTCATGGCTCAATCAAGAGCAGTAGTTAGGGGGCAAAGGAAGGGGAAGAATGTCTCCATTGGAGATGCCCCTCCTCCCCCAATATCATCAGAGTCTGCTGCAAGTAATGTTGAGGGAAGAGGAAGACCTAAAGATAACATTGAGAAATATCCCTTGGGAAAATATGTCACAAGAGAGGATGGGACAAGCACCAAGGGGAAGGGAGGAGGCAATGTGCAATGGAGATGCAACTTTTGCCACATTTCTTTCAAAAGCACATATTACCATGTGAAAGGCCATTTGTTGGCTTTACTAGGTTGTGGAATTGGAGCTTGTAAAGCTGTTTCTTTACAAAAGAGGAAAGAAATGGAAAAGGACTTCACTGTTGGTATGGAAAATGTGGCTGCAAAATCAAGAAAAACCAAGAATGAAGACCCCCTTCCATTTTTGAGGAAAGGCACCCCCAAATTTCCATTTGAGAGTTCTATTGGGGGACAAGAAGCAAAAAGAAGAGCAATTACACTTGGTTCAATGGACAGGATTTTTCAAAAAGAGAAGCGGGAAGAGCTTGATCTCACCATTGCCTTCTTTTTCTATCAAAACTTCATATCATTTAATGTTGCATGCTCACCTCTATTTATTGAGATGTGTCAAGCTCTAACTCATGGGTCTCCATCATGGTATGTGCCTCCTGGTTCAGAGAAGCTTAGAACCACATTGTTGACGAAGGCAAAAAAAGAGGTGCAAAAAATGCTTGAGCCTATTGTAGCATCATGGCCAACATCTGGGGTTAGCATTATTTCTGATGGATGGACAGATCCAGCACGACACCCAATCATCAACTTCATGGTGTCTTCCTTGAATGGTCCAATTTTCTTGAAAGCAGTGGATACACTTGGAGAATACAAGGATGCACAATTTATGGGTGAGTTATTTATTAAAGTTATTGAAGATGTAAGTGTTGATTCTTGTGTGCAAATCATTACAGATAATGCACCAGTTTGCAAGGCTGCTGGCATGATTGTGGAAGCTAAATATCCACAAGTGTTTTGGACACATTGCATTGTCCATTCATTGAACTTAGCACTAAAATCCGTTGTTTATGATCCGTTTTGGATTGGTAACATTATTGAGGATGCACGACATATCCGTAACTTTGTGCAAAATCATACAAATGCCCTCACTATCTACAAGGAGTACAGCAATCTATCATTGTTGAAGATTGTTGATACACGGTTTGCCTCTTCATTCATTATGTTGAAGAGGTTGAGGGAGGTCAAGACCGCTCTTGGGGCCATGGTTATTTCTGAGTTTTGGTCTTTTTGGAGAAAGACTGATCAAGTAGCCTCTAAAGGATGAAGGACATAGTGCTAGATGATGCTTGGTGGGAGAGGGTAGATCTAATTATTCAGATCATGGACCCTATCATTTCTTTGCTTTGATTTGCAGATACAGATAAACCCATCCTAGGAGAGGTTTATGAGGGATGGGATTCCATGATTGAGTTTGTGAGAAGCATTATTCTACAAAGTGAGTGCCCCGAGTATGAGACATCACTAGAGGCCTTCTGTGGTACTATACAGGATATCCTTGTCAGCAGATGAGACAAGAATTGCACACCTTTACATTGTTTGGCTCACTCATTGAACCCAAAATACTACAGCCATGAGTGGTTGAATGGTGGACCTTCCCACAGATTCCCTCCTCACATGGATGGTGAAATCTCACAGGGGAGGAAAGATGCATTCAGGCGAGTTTTCCAGGATAGAGCATCCCTTGATGAGGTGGAGGATGCCTTTGCAGAGTTTTCCACTGGCACTGGTCGATTTGCAGGATATGATGTGATTAGAGACAGGGGGGCTAAGAAGCCCTATTCTTGGTGGGCAAATCATGGGGCGACAAGCCCTCCTATTCAACAGTTAGCCATGAGGCTCCTCTCTCAAGTGACTTCATCCTCTTGTTGCGAGAGGAATTGGAGCACATATGGGAATTTGTATAGTGTGAAGAAGAGCAGGCTTGAGCAGTCCAAGGCAGAGACAATGGTGTATGTGCATACCAACCTTCGTCTTATTTACAGGCAGAGGGAAGAGTGGTTGAGCGAAAAGACAAAGATTTGGGATGTCTTTCCTAATGATATGGGTCTGACAACAGTGTTGAGTTGGCATTGGCCAACATGTATCTCAATGATCCAGTGCTAGAGCCTGTTAGATTTGATGATGTGATATATTCGAGGGGTCATCCTCCACACTAGCAGATGCAGAGGCAACTATGGATACAGGGGAGGAGGACGATGCAGAGGAGAGCAGTGGTGACCATGATGATGAGGACATTGATGCTGATTCTGATGATGATTATGAGGATTGTTGATTCATGAGTCATGGGCTCTGGCTACCTATTGCCTTGAGGCTTGTATACCTGTAGTTGTTTTATATTTTCTATTTCTATTTGCCTTTGCGGCATTGCCATTGCACTACCTATGTAACACATTTTGATTTGATGACTTAATGAGAAAACTACAGTTGTCAGTGTCTTTATCTTACTATCTTGTAACTGTAAGTTGTCTTTCATTTATGAATCATGATTTATCATTTTTATGTGACATGATGTATTTGAATTTGGTATGTATTATGCATGCCAATTGCTATAATGTTACTATTACTAACTTACTTTGTAAATAATAAAACTAACATCTAGATGATCTACATTTGAAATCAATGAATTTGTGTCATTGATGAGAATTTGTATAAGAAATATCTAGTCTGTAATATTATATATATATATATATATATATATAATCAAATAATATATAACGAATCCTACGTGTCCTGTTCCGGGAGGTCAACGTGCTCGAATCCGACTCTCGAATCCCCGTATCCTATGAATCCCAAATCCCCGTGTCAAGTGACTTAGATTTGGGATTAGTCCTGCACTCTTCAGTGAGGATAAGGATTGCTTTATCAGTGTAATTTTAAGCACCAAAGACATTGATACAAAATGTAATGAGGACGCCTGTAAGAATGCCTGGGGAACTCTTATTTAAATACTGGAGAAGGAAAAGGGTAAAGATTTCTCAAATACAGAGATTTGAATGGATGTGAAAAGATTTGAACCATGGATATCTAGGCTTCAGTTGATCTAACGGACTTGGTAACCAAAGCTATCGGAACACGGATTCGCAGGGTTGCCTGCCTTGTTCCTACCCAAATAGCCAGAACAAAAAACTATGGACTGCTTGCTCTCAAGGCAAATGCCCACAGTGCGCAGACAGGGTTATTTGACAAACAAGTGAAGGTTGATTCTTGTGAAATATCACAAGTGTGGATATTGCAGCAGATGGGCAATACTCCTTGAGATCTCCAAGAGAACAAGAGCACACCCAAATCATACCAACTCCAGGATACAAGGAAAACATTTAAAAAAAAAGAGGCATCTCTGTTTGAGAATTCTGTGTAGAATGACGTCCAAAACTGTTGAAGACCATGTTAGGGATCTTTTTGTTTGTGCAAGTTTTGGGCTATATATTGTTTTTCTTCTGGCAATCACAGGGTTAGAGAACATATCGCATAGTCAAACTGGGAAAAAAGTGTTTTTTGGGGAGTTTACTACATGCAATCAAATGTATGGCAAGATGAAGATGCAAATTGGGAGCAACAACATATTCAAGGAAGAAATTGGTATTCACATATAGCAGACGGGGACAGAAATATCAACCATGGCAGTTTTGGCAAATTGTCTGTGGATCATTGTCCCATTGTAGATGGGAATTCATATCATCCACTCATCAATAGCTGAACTATAATAAAATTGATGACAATATGCAGAAGCTTGCATTCATTTTATGGATCGAGATGAGTTATGGTCATTAAAGATCGGGCCTACCTGTCTATGCTAAACTAGTATGTGAACAATCAAGTTGAGAACATGATTGTCAGTGAAATGGCATTGGTGCAAATGGTCTGGTGAAGTCTGGACAAGAGGATGCCTGCTACAGTTACTAATGAACAGAATAAGGAATCTTTATTTGGAGCAGTAGTAAATATCTTATTCTGGCCAATAAATCACTCTATCATGAATTTAGTGAAAAGAGACAAATGTTAACATCTGGCAACAGTTTTGCACATACTGCGAATCGACATTGTGAAGATCCACATTCACAGGACTTAGAAACAACATTCAAAGGAGAATAGAAGGTAAAGCACCAATAGAAAGAGGATTAAATTGCAAATTTCAAGGAATTTTATCAGATAACAATATATCCCAGATTTGGTGGCAGGATATTTGGAAACTATAGCATTCGAGGATTAGTTCAAGAACAGGAGACCTTGTGGACACATGTGGCAGAATTTCTCAGGCACAGAATCAACTGTCAAAGGTTCATTGCCTTGATTGTTGGACAGTTAGCAGATTTTAAGAGAACAGATTCTAGGCATATGATTATCAAGTTAAAAGGCTAATTCTAGATTCAAAGAGCATTTGACATCAACACCTCCAATATTTCAAAAAAAAATCGCAATTATTTATTTTTAGATTTAGTTTTTTTTTAATTGATTTATTTCCAGAAAGCTAGTGATAGCTTTTAATTGTAATTTCCATATATTTGATGAATTGTAATAAAAAGGGGTTGGCTTTTGAAGCCAAAACCCTGACATTTTTTGTAAAGGCTTCTACTACAGAATTTTCAATCAAAAGGTCTCTGGCTTCAGTTCTATGACAGAATTTGTTTCTGATGTACGTTCTTTCCTGTAATTCCATATCTTTATTTCCGCATGCATGTGGGGGTGTGTAGGTCTTCGGGAATGGCTGTGTTGAGTGTCAACCCCCCTGAAATCCCACCGCGAAGTTATTTTCATAAATGAGTAGATCAGAATGACAGTATCACTCGTGATCCCTCAACATCATGAGATTGCCGCTATCTAAACATTTCCTGAATGTATTTTGTTTAGTTGTTGAGAGTGTCTCTTCATGCTTTCTGATCTTATTAGCTAGTCTAAGTGTTCAGTGTGAATATCTACGCTACCTAATATCTCTACCTCTTCCATCATCAACTTTTCAAGCTATGCTATTATGCCATGGCTGGACGTTGGCACTTTGATAAGGCCTCTGCAAGAGAGGACTTTATTTGTTAACCAGGAATAGGAGATCCAAAGCAACCACCCTATACAACAACCCCTATATCTGGCCATTGTGCTTCATAGGTTGTTGTCCAGTGACAGTGAATAGCAAAAAGGCTCGTAACATTTGAGGGAGCCCCCTCTAGTTCGAGGGGCAACTCGAACCTAAAGATTGGTTGAGTCGATTTCTCGACACAATTTCGCAGCCAAGAACTGCCTTCGAGAAACAGATACAACAGGAGTCATATTACTCCACCATGGCATCCCTCCAGATCTACTGACTAGCAGCCTCCTCATAACTAGTTGGCTTTGTCTCCACAACATCCGCCACATAGCCACCCAACCACTCTGGTGGTCTACTCTCTCACTAACCACTTGGGTTTCCGCACTGCCTCCTAGGCTTCCTTTAGGGTCTCACAAAGCCATCTTGGCTTCCTCTTCCCTGTAGTAGCCTCCTTAATTGATATGGGAAAATCCTCAACTAGAGCCTCTCCTCCTAACGAGGAAGGCCCCCCTATGGTTTGTTGTGAAAATAGACACTGAGATCCTACACCCTATGATACTAGACTCTGTGAACCAATCACCCCTAAAGTAGCTGATCCTCCTGATCCTGTTGTACCACCTGAAGATCCTAATACCTATGGTGTGGCCCATTGTTAAGGAGTCCATTGCCCTACCTGATCAACCTCTCGATACCTCCTCAAGGCCCTCACCTCCGCAAGTCTCACATCCCGTCTCAAAACAACTTTCCTCTGCGTAGGAATGCATATACACTAGGCCCTGCTAGTCTTACTGAATCCCACAAAGATACCCTTCTCTACAGTGGGTTCCAGCTTTATCGTCTTCTCCTCAGGAACGTGTGAATATGTAAGGCACCCAAAGATCTTGATGTGCCCAATCTCAGTCTTCTTCCCAAAAAAAACCTCCTCAAGAGTCTTACTCCCCAAGACTCTATGTGGGCTCTTGTTCTATAAATACAGTACAGTGTTGCACACCATGGCCAGGTAAAATAAAGGTAGTCTCTGATCATGCAACATAGCTCTAGTTGCACCAATTATGGCCCTGTTCTTCCCCTCCGCCACCCCATTATGTTGAGGATTATAAGGCATTATGTACTCCCACTTGATGTTCGCACTACTACAGAGCTCCTCGATCTCCTTCGAGGTATACTCACCCCCATTGTTTGATCTCAACACCTTAATCTTCTTCCCCATTTGCTTCTCCACAAGAGCCTTAAGCTCTAAGAACCACTTGAAGACCTCATCCTTGGTCTTCAGAAAGAAAATCCAGGGCTTCCTGGGGTAGTCATCAATGAAGGTCACATAGTACTCACATCCACTCAATGATACATGAGACATAGGACCACAAACATCAGAGTGTAACAAGTCTAGGATACCTGCCACCCTATTGTCATTGCTTAGGAAAGGTGTCTTGGTGTACTTTCCCAGAGCACACACCCTACAAACATCATGATGCTCAATGTTGAAACCTGTAACTATCTCCCTCAGCATCCTGAATGCTCCATTGTGCAAGTGGGCACCCTCCCGTGCCAAATCTCGCACAACTCATTGTTGTTGGTCTATGCCATCAAGGCTCTAGTAGGTTGAAACATGAACTTGCATAGCCTCCCATTGCGGACTCCAATCACTCTAGCAGACTCGACACTATATCAATTTGGATATATGAGCACCTGTCCTCCTCGGAACAAGACTACATAACCCTTGTCCTCAATACTGGAGACTATAATCAAGTTGTTCTTCATCCTTGAAACATAATGAACATTTGTCACTTTTAGAGGAGGTAATGACTCCCTCTGAAAGGATACTATCCCCACTCCTGCTGCTCTGACCTTGGAGTTATCTCCAAGCTCAACCTCCAAGTCAATATCATCCGTTGTCAGGGTCATGAAGTGTTGTCTCACTCCAATCATATGGAAGGATGCTCCACTATCTACAAACCATACATCGAAAGATGTGATATGTGTGGCAAGACTCAACACTAAGGCAAACTTTGTGTCAAATCTAGAGGTGAACTCATCTACCTCTGCTGAAGCTGTGACTCCCTTCTTCTTGCCCTTCTTGTTGGGAGACTGAAGGGCATAGTGACCCAACTTTCCACAAGCAAAGCATTTCACTTTTCTCATGTTCTGTCTCTTTCAATGGAACTACAGTTGCATCACAAATTTATTGCTTGAGATTTAATTGACTCGCCTTTGAGGTGGAAAGAAAATCTAAACAATGGACACAATGTTATTGCAAAGCACCTTGCACTAAATTGAGTGTCCAGGATGATCTATGCCTAATACATCAAAGTTAGTCATTAATCAAAAAACATATTAAAGCATACAAACAAATGAATGAACCTAAGTTTTCCATATTGTTGAAGTCTCCAGTGCTTTGTATGGTTGTTGTAATCATGAATAAGCCAAAGGACATTGTGCTACATTTCAGCAAAAGCACCAATTTCAAAAAAGTGTGATGTAGGAGTAGCTGACTGGTGTGCTGTAGTAGAAGCCTACTGGTGCATCTGTAACCTGTGAGTGCCCACAGAAAACAGAAGAGAAATCAAGCATGAGCAGAAGAATGGTAGAGCCGATAGGTAGGGCATAAATTTAGGTGAAGAGATTTAAATTTTAGGTGAGCAGTGGCTTAGATTTAGGTTTTTTATTTATTTTTTAATCTTAGTCTGTGGGTGGGATGGAGGGATGGGTGACCATTCCCGATTGTTTTTTGCAGGGGAAGGACTGGGAATGGCTTAGTAGTCCCTGCATCCCTGATGATGTCCCCAGCCATAAATGTTCCCAGCCCATTTCTAAGTCCACAGAATGCAGGAATGCAAGGTACGAGGGGGTTTTCGGGGATGCCCCTTCCAACATAGATATTTATATATTTAAAAAAATCGCATATTTTATGTATTTTTAATCAACCAGTTCTTCAACCTGCTTTTCGGATCCAATACCAGTCTGACCCTTGGCCAGTTCTGGCTTTGATAAAAATGTTTCAGAGTCCAGACACATTGCCAACTGAGTCATCCAACCCACAACTTGTCCAACATCTTTGTCACTGGTTAACATTGTCAAGTGCACTGACTAACCTATTATTGTATTTTTAAATTTGTCTTTCATTAAAACTTCCATATAGCTTTAAACATATCCCAACGTGCAAATGTAGTAAACGCTTAAAATAGACATACACTCTATATATATCTCTTGTTGACATCCCTCTAATATGTTTGACATCCGTTGCCCACAGAGAATGTCATCTCATGAACCTGTACTTTAGCATACCAAAGCCAAGTCTCACTGTATTCCTGTGAAATGACCAAATTCTGTGCCTCCAATGCTTAAATTTTGTTGTCCAAACAATTTGTGATTTAGTGTCTAACAGATGTGTTCCTCATTTTGCAATTTGTTTGCTACCAATGACTTTCTTCGCAAAGACTGATGTCAGTTTGTTACTTGTGGCCGGTCTTGTCCATGATTCTACTATGTTAACTATATTACATCAGCATATATAAAATATAGAACAATTATCAAAACCATATCACATTCAACCTTAAATTTCAATGGACAGGCTTTCCTTGTAAATTATGTAATCAATGTTCCAATAATAAAATAATCATTCTCAACAAAAACTACGAAAGTTCATACAGGCATCTACCTACCAAAATACTAACAAAACAAAACAATTTAATAAGAAATATTGAAAATCATAAGGCAACCTGTAAGGTAATCTCCAAGCAGATAACCCTTGCAGTCGGTCGTAGCAAGATTAGGCTCCATACAGCACTTAAACCTTGAGTAACTCTATCACCACTTAGCACTTCCTTACCATCCCTGTCAAGTCTACCAGCATAGCACAAATCCTCCAATATTTTTATAGCTGCGTGTGGAAGAAATGGGACCTCACAAAGCAATCTACTCAAGGATTTATCAGATGCTGGAAGAGAATCACGCAACGTTTGTGCCTTCAAAAAAAGTTTGAGTTATATATTGCCCAAGAGAAATGGAACTGGATAGGTATGAAACATCTAGAGAGAAAGTCAAAGACACTAAAGAAATATGAACTGTCCATGACATAGCTGTTCCAATACAACTGCAACGGTGTGCTATAAACAACTAAAAAGGAAGCACACACCACAGTAAGAAGAAATCTTTCATAAGTTGAAGTAGCCTCTGAAGATGAACTAATGTCCTTCTCTTGAGATACCATCTCTCCAAAGAGTTGGTAAAGTACATGCAACGTCAACTCATGTCCCTGCAAATTTCCAATAACGTGTCATGAGTTAACCATAAACAAAATTAAGTAGTAAAAGCAGGATCTCAATTAGAAATCCTTACTGTAAACAACCTTAACAACATTCTATGAACATAACCACTAACCATACTGGAACGATATCGCACCAATACACCTCCCTCTATTTGGAAAATTTAATTCATTTCATGATAGAAATATCCTAAAATAGAAATTACAAGTCAGATTATATTTCTTATAATTAGAGACAGGAGCTCCATAACATAAGTTAAACTCAAACATTGGACCAACAAAAATATTTTACTTGACAAAATCAGTAAAACTTATTAATAACGTATAAGAGTATGCATAAAAATGAAACAAAATGCAATCAATACACATGCATGTGTAATATAAATCAAACCCGAATGTGGGTACTAAAGGGAAAGGATATCTGGATATGTAATAAACAAAATATGCTGATATTAGCCACAAGAGGTTAACCGGGCTGGTGAAAGCAAGGTATTGCCCAAGCCCCTACCAGGGTTCAAATTTCATAAAAGTGGCCAGCTCACCTTCACAAGGATGGCCAAGTTCAAATAGTGCAGCAAACGTGTCAGAATAAAAAAAATAATGAAACAAAACAAAACTAAAATCATATTAATGTCGACTAGTGACCAAAATAAGTTCAATGGGATTGTGAAGAACAATAGTTGACAACAACCAGTGAACCCAATAAGATAAAATTGGGTGAACCCAAAATGATAAACCCTTGATAGTGAATCAGATAATTCATAATAGAAGAAATAAAGCACTCTAACAGCAATGCTGCTACATAGAACTAATTATAGATGTCCAGGATGCACAAAACTGTAGTAAAATGCAAAAGAGGAGCCGTCATCATCCAACACCGCAACTGTGCTAATGTTGAACTTGATGGTGTCCTTCAAAGAGTGACAAAGGCTAAAAGGATTCGATTGGGATATTATGCAGGAAAGAATTTGGAAATCCTTTGTTGGATCTCCCCTGACATCCACAACCAAGAAGTTGGGAACCCCTCATTAAAGTGCCTCTACCATAAGAAAATAGGATGCAAACATTTACACAAATAAGATGAAGATGAGAATTATTGAAGATACAAAAATAAATCTCTCATATAGGTGACATATTTATAAAACCACTAGTTAGGTGGTTTAATCACATAAACTTTGACCTCAACGTTTTAACATTGCATTGGTAACATGTCACTAATGTTGAAGAAAGTGTAACTAGGTTCAGTCTTCATAAATATGAAATGTACTTTTGATTCTTGTATTTTGTGAAAGAAAGAAAAATGATTATTATTGTTATTGAGCTTGGGTTTCTTAACCAAGAAATTTGTTTTATATGTCAAGCACTAATTGAAAGTGCTTCTAGGATTTTCCTAGGTCAAGAAGTCAAACAGGGAGATTGTCATAATATGAAGACCCCATCAGGCATCTTGTAAATTCAAAAAAGAATTATTTTTGTATTTTACCGAGCCTTCCAAGACCAAGTCGGCTTTCCAGCCTGTCAAGTCAGCCTAGAAGCTAGAATTCGTACCCCTGGAAGACCTATATATAGAAGACAGTTTGACCTCATTTGGACACACTCATTCCTCTCTCTCTCATGTGAAGGAAGAAGCAGAAAAGGGCTAGCGAAGAAGGCAGAAGAAAATGAAGAAGTGTTTTGGGTTCCTCTCTCTCTCTCTCTTTCCCTCCACACGTGCGAAGAAGAGGGCTGAAATTTTGCAACTTTTCGCTAGGGTTTTTGTTGTCGGGCTAGGGTTTAATTGTGGAAGTTTGATCTGGTGAAAAAGAGTTGAAGGAAGGGCCAACAAAGTCCCCTTCTAGATCCATAAGTCAAATTAGGTAAAGAGAGGTAGTTGGAGGCTAAGAAGAAGTAGTTCTAGCTCTTACGTGTGAAGTAGTTGCTGCTGCTGGGGGGCCAAAGTTGCAATTCTGTAGTTAGGGCCGAAAAGTTGTGGCTATAGGACGAAGTAGTGTTGTCAGAAGAGATTTTGTTGGGTTTGGAAAGCAGTGAAGCAAGCACATTCTTGAGAAGTTGATCTTGGTCTTGGAAGGGCTTTAGTGTTGGTCAAGGGTCTTGGTATTTGTCAATAAACAATCTATAAGAAGAGATTGAAGGGATATCTTCTCAAGAGGATAGGTTTTTCCCTGGCTTGGAACCTACATCTTTTGTACTTGTATCTTGTTGATCTTCTTGTTTTGGTAGTTGTTTGATTATTGAAGAACACACTATAATAATAAGAATAGGAAGATAATCATAATAAGTAAAAAGACATCACAAGCAATTATCATAGTTAGAAGAATCATTAATGTCATCTTGCCTTAAATTCTTCAACATGGTATCGGAGCTATGGTTCTCACAAGGCATGAAGAAGGTCAACTCTGCTATGAAGAAGTTTGAAAAGAAGTGTTCATCATTAGCAAGTCTCATCAAGCAAAGTTTCAAAGTAGTATGGAATTGTCTCTTCTCTTCCAAAGATCTCAAATATTCAAAGAATGAAGGATTGTTCTCAGCACTCACTGGAACATTTCAAGATGAAAATATATGGGTGCTAGATATTGGAGCTTCAAGACACATGACTGGATATCACAAGCAACTCAAAACCCTATCCAAAGGAAAGTCATCATACTTTGTGGAGTTTGGTGACAACAAGAGCTATCCAGTAAAAGGCATTGGATCTACATGAATTGAGCTGGAAGGAGTAGGTAACATTCATCTCAACATCATTCTATATGTTCCAGGTTTGTGCAAAAATCTTATTTTAATTTCATCATTAGAAGAAAAAGGAGATAAAGTTGCTTTTATAGATCATAAAGTAGTGGTTTGGGCTAAAGATTCTAGCATTGAAAAAGAAAGAACCATTGGAGTTCAAAAAGGAAGACTCTACAGACTCTCATCTCCTCTAAATCAAGCACTTTTCCACATTGAAATAAACGTGTGAACTTTGGCATAGACGATTGGGCCATCTTCATTACAAGATCTTGCCAACTCTAAACTGCATTGTAAATGGGATACCAAATCTCAAAGAAGACCATGAAAGAGTCTACAAAGGTTGTGCTCTAGGAAAGAATGCAAAGAAACCATTTGCAAATAATACATCTAGAGCTCAAGAGATTCTAGATCTCATCCACTCTGATGTATGTGGTCCCATGTCTAAATCACTTGGAGGTCATCTATATTATGTTACTTTCATTGATGATCATTCAAGGAAAACTTGGGTTTATTTACTTAAATCCAAGGACGAAGTATTCATAAAATTTCAAGAATTCAAGGCAGAGGTAGAAATCTTACATAAAGAAAGATAAAGATTCTAAGGTCAGATAATGGAGGCAAGTATACGTCCAAAGAACTCATTGCTTTCTCTAAGGAGGATGGGATTAAGAGGGACCTTATAGTTCCATACAATCCCAAGCAGAATGGAGTAGTTGAACAAAAGAATAGAGCTATAGAAGAAAGTATCAAGGCTATGCTCCATGATCAAGATCTACCAAAATTCCTATGGGGAGAAGCAACAAAGACTACAGTATACACACAAAATAGAAGTTCTCACAGGTCAATTGGTAATATAACTTCAGAAGTCATCACTAGTAAGAAACCAAATATTGATCATCTTCGGATATTTGGGTTTCCTGGATATATTCACATTCCCAAGCACAAAAGAAAGAAGCTAGATCCCGCAAGCAAGAAAGGAATATTTGTTGGATATAGCAACTCTTCCAAGGCTTACAAGATCTACATAAAGGAGGGACATCAAAAAGAAGTAAACAGAGATGTAATTTTTTATGAGAGCACTGCCTTCAAGAAATCCAAAGATCTCCCATTCGATTCTACTGAGGAGGATCTTCCTATGTTTGAGGAAGAATTTAATAAGGAAGAAGTCTCTCATCATGAAGAAGAAGAAGGTCCCAGTGAACAAATCCCTCTCCCTGAAAGAAGAAAGAGACCTAACTGGTTAACTTCGACACTTCAAGAAGTAGAAGGTCACACATCAAGAGGAAGATTCAGGGAGAGCAAGAAACTGAAGAGATACTCAAGATATGCAACATAAATGTCGAAACTCATTGAAGATGAACCTTCCACTTTCGAAGAAGCACCCAAACACCAAGAATGGAAGAATGCAATGAATCAGAAATATCAGAGTCCGGGAAATTGCCCAAGACCGAAAAACAAATCAGTGGTAACCTCTAAGTGGTTGTATAAGATCAAGCATGCTGCAAAAGGAAGCATAGATAAATTCAAGGCTAGATTCATGGCTCAAGGCTTCTCTCAGGCAGAAGGCATTGACTATGAAGACACCTTTGCTCCCACAACAAGGTATACCACAACCCGATCTCTAATATCTCTGGCAACATCAATGGGATGGAAGGTACATCAAATGGATGTCAAAACAGCGTTCTTGAATGGTACCATAGATGAAGAAATCTACATAGAGAAACCATTGGGATTCGAAGTAAAGGATAGAGAAACTCATGTTTGCAAATTAAAGAAGGCACTTTATGGCCTCAAGCAAGCTCCTAGGGCATGGTATGCTAGAATGGATGCATACTTGCAAAGGTTGGGTTTCAATAAAAGCACGGCAGATCCCAATCTCTACATCAGAGTAGAGAATGATGAACTTGTCATCATTCTTCTATATGTAGATGATCTTCTATTAACTGGTAATGAAGAAAGAATTCAAGAGTGTGAGAAAATGTTGGCAGCCGAATTCGATATGAAGGTTCTAGGACTTATGCATTATATCTGGGACTCGAAGTTTGGCTACCAAAAATTCTAAAGTACATCAATGATTAATTATTCCAACATCAACCATCTAGAATCTAGAATCTAGATTCCTCTTCTCTATCTAGCCTTTTGCGTTTACTTCAATTCTCTAGGGATATTAGTCAACATTGCCCAATTTTGATCAAGCGGCCTAATCCAAGCCTTATATTATTGTAGAGAAAGCTTAACATGCTTGATCAATGATTTTGACTTAAGTGAAGGGTACATTTTTGCTAACTCCATGACAAAGAAGTTCAACAATCAATAACACCAACACTAGGGTACATATAGGGCTCGATGATCTTGATTAAATGGCAATCACATGCCCTCATACATGATATAATCTAATGAAATGCCACAATCCCATTGACCTTGAAAACTGTTAAGTTTGCTAAATTTTAAATGGGATATGAAATTCTATTTTCTCCATATGAAGTTTGATGAGGTTGGAACCACTCTCAAACATCCCGAGTCATTTCACGGTAGTGTTAAAAATTTAAGTAAAAGGATGAAAATGAAAGATAAAGGAGAATGTCACTCTTACTTTAAGAATTTAACATTACCATTAGGGACCATCTAGGAAGCGTCTAGGTAACATTAATGGGCACCTTGGGAGTATTCAGAAAGCATAGTTGCTCACATAATAGTTCGAAATTTCAAAAGAAAAACAAAAAAAGCCTTGCGAAACCATGTGAACCGTCCACCTTCTCTCAGAACCTTAATTTTGGTGAAAATCTCAATTGTGATTTTATTCGTTGTTTACTGTAGCAAATAAACTGTATTTAATAATAATTAGTGAGAAAAACAATTTCTAGTTGCTACAATAGATTAAAAATTTCACAATCCCAAAGCTTCTCAAAGTTAGGAAGCTTCTCTCAAACCAAATATCTTTTCCAATTCCTTCCCATAAAGTTGGGAATTCATTCAATGACATGTCCAGATACATTATCATCCAATCCACAAATCGGCGAGTAGTTCCAATCCAAACAATGAATAGACTCTCATGGTGGGTCATACATTCTTCAAGCTCAATGCCACAGTCTTACGCCAGTAGCTTTTTAAGGAACTAGTGAGATGACACCTTAAATTAAAGTAAAAGCAAGTTTCCACCCAAACTATCAAACAATTCATCACATCTCTTCCCACTCTGAGCCAATATTAAGGAGGCTCACCATCACTCTTCAAAGGTCTACAATTGATCTGTAGACTTTCAAAAAGCATTTGACACAGTTTTGAGGCAAGCATTGTTTTGAAGACCCCACAACATTGGCATATCTAAGATCCTCCTAGCAGCCATCATAAGACTATGAGTCATCTTTGGGATGCTTCAAGATGGCACATGGCCTTTTCAACTTCAGCCAGAGTACCATCAAAAATAAACAAGGGTGACTCTCTCAATGACCCTCTTCATGATCTATATTGA
The DNA here is from genome assembly GCA_031772625.1 of Pinus tabuliformis. NCBI lineage: Eukaryota > Viridiplantae > Streptophyta > Pinopsida > Pinales > Pinaceae > Pinus > Pinus tabuliformis. Next base: position 881,337,607 of record CM062814.1, read on the forward strand.
TGACTAGAGTCCTTCATCCATGAACACATCCAAGAGGGTGACAATTGCTTTCTACATCAGGAGTTTGTTTCCCTACTCCTATTCGCCAACAAATTGGTCTTGTTGGCCTCTACTCCCAAGGTCCTACAGAGACAGCTTGATGCACTAGCCAATTTTTGTGACCTTCAACAACTGATGGTCAGAGTACCATCAAAAATAAACAAGGGTGACTCTCTCACCAACCCTCTTCATGATCTATATTGATGAGCTAGAGTCCTTCATCCATGAACACATCCAGGAGGGTGACAATTATTTTCTAAATCAGGAGTCAATTTTCCTACTATTATTCGCCAACAACTTGGTCTTGTTGGCATCTACTCCCAAGGTCCTACAGAGACAGCATGACGCACTAACTGTTTAGTCAATTTAGTGTTCCTAAATTGATGTCATTAATTGTCAACCCGGGGCTCGTAAGCTGATGAAGTGAAGGAGGACTGGTCTCTACATACTCAGCGTGTGAAGGACTTTTCTCCAAGTCAAGACTTGTAGCACCTTTTTGAGGTGTGCTCAAGTCAATGAAGAATGACTGTTTACCCTTTGTGGCCCCTACTTTTCTGTTTTGTAATCTGCTGCTCCTTCTCACAGAGGTGGTACTCTGTTTTTCTTTTGGTACTTTTTGCTTTTGTTTTTCCACCTTTTTGGAAAGGGCAGTTTTATGGAGTTGAGACAATCTTTGTGCTAAGGGCTGAGTGTCTTCCTCACTAGAATTCTCAGGAGTGAGGTAAGTTTCTTGAGCTATGGATTTCCCTTTATCTTTCTTTTGTTTCTTCTTACTCTCTTTTCTCTTTTGAGCAATTTCTTGGGCAAGTTCTGAAAGAGTTTCTGTGATAATTCCTTGAGCTGTTTGACCAATGTCCACAGCAGGCTCAGGATCAATATCATGTTCAGAATGATGTACATCAGTTTCTTTTACAATCTGCTCTTGAACAGTTTCCTCTTGGACAACAGTTTCAGGGGTAGCCTCCTTTCGTTTTCTTCTACTCTTTCTAGGCACAGAGGTTTCTCCTGCTTCCTCAAAATGGTTTCTCACAAGAAATTTCTCCCAGGTATCTCTTTTTGCTTTCAGCTGTTCCTCAACTAGCATTTTAACAAGACCATGATGACATAGATGTGATTCAATGTTTGTTGGGTTCTTTTGGGCCATTGAACACATTTTTCTAAGACTTGAGAGTAGAAAGTATGGAAGGTTAATATCATCTCCTAAGAAATGCATCATGACTTTGGCATGGTAAACATATAAGACTCCAAACCTTCCCTCACAAGTGAAGAATTTTTGCACTAATAGGAGTAAAGTTGTCCATTCTTCCTTAACATAAGAAACAGGAATCCCTTTTGTAAAGATGTTGGTATCCATACCTGGGTTCTTTAAGATTTGCTTCCACTGTTGATCTTGAACTGACCGGTTCTTAAACCATCTTTCTCCAGTCTGTGGGAGTGAGGTAGCTTGTGCTATGCTGCTCTCAGTGACTGTGAACTTTAAATCCCCTATCTCCACTTGATTATCTTTATCTCTGAAGGAGCGTGCAAAGGCCTTCGTAACTTCTTTGTGGTAACCTCTGAACTTCTGGATGCATTGTAGCCAGTTTGCTTTTTGCAACGCTTCTTTAACCTGAGGATATCCCTCCAGAAATTTTGAACCCTCTGGTTCTGCCCTTAAGAGTTTCCCCATTGGCTCTACGGCTCTGTTCTAAAACACGACTTCAATAGTGGCCTTAACACAGTAAATTCACGGCTCTGTTCTAGAACTTTGTGGAAAAGGAGGTTACACGGCTTCAGCAATAGCCTTAACACAGTAAATTTTCGGCCTTGACACAGTGGATTTACGGCCTTAACACAGAGGATTACGGCTCTTGACTCTTAATACAGCCGTAACAGATCTTCACTGGTGATCAGAATTAGCAGAGAGGAATAAAACAGAGTATGGTTAATGGTGGCAGCGTAGTGAGCACAGCGTGAATGGAATGAAACAGCGTGGAAATGAAACAGCGTGAATGGAATGGTATGAGCGTAGGAGGGTAGAAGGGTTATGAAATGATGAGTAGAAACGGCTAGGTCCTTAGGTTTCGGGCGTATATTTACACTTGGCTGCGGGATTATGTCATAGAGAGACGTAGTACAGTAGGCTACGTCACTTAGGTACGAAAGCCTTAATGAAAGAAGCAGCCGCAAGTGAATTTCAAAATCGTGGTAATCAAGGACTGATAGATTTGGGAAATACGTGGATGTATGGTCGCATGATAGGGAAACTGGTAATCATTACATGTAATGGCAAAAAAAACATAACCCAGAAAACTTTGCAAAATGAGATAACCGTAAGTTTAGGATTTAAATCATACCTCAGATCCGTGCTTGGATTTGCTTTTGATGATTTGCCACTAACCCTTCATTGATTTATTGCTGTTGCATGACTCTTTCCCATTTATTGTTGATGACTTCTGAACTGTAAAAGAAAAAATTCAAACAGACTGTGTTTTTCTTATGCAGGTGCAGAGGGCTACGGAATGGCTGAATGGCTGCAGAATTGCCAAACAGCTGCGGAAACTGCAGTGGTAACCTCCGGCTGCACAACAACAACTTTAGCTATCTAAAAATGACTTTATTGATGGAATGGAATGTAGTGAACGGATGGATGGATGAAAAAAATGAAGTGGAGTGAAAAATGAATGAAATGGTGGATGAAATGGTGGTAATGATGAAAATGAGATGGAATAAGGAGAGAGAGAATTTTTTTTTTGGAAAACATGAGGTGTCAGGTGACCCTGATTTTCACCTCAGGTTTTCTGCATAAGACTGCCAATCAGAGATTGGTTTTCAGGCTCATACATTTATTCTTTTTTTTTTTTCTTTTCTTTTTTTTTTTTCTTTTTTTCAAAAACCAAAGATTAGGCTGATGGAGGAGAAGAATCCTTCTCCACCAACCTGATTGCAGAATCTTCTTTGAACAATTTGACAAACTCTTCTTTTGAGAATGGCTTCTGGTAGATTTTCAAGCGGTGGCCATTCACAATAAGAGGAGTATGAAATTCATCAATAGTTTTTACTCGAACTGCTCCATTGCTAAAGACTTCATCAATCTCATATGGCCCAAGCCAATGAGTTTGAAACTTTTCCTTGAAGTCTTTGAACTTTGAATCAAACAATAGAGCCCAATCTCCTTTCTGAAACTTTTTTTCTTTGATATGACGATCATGCCATTTAGATCTTTGGTGCTGAACTAGATCGGTCCTTAGAATTGCATCTTGTCTTATTTCATCTAGCTCATTTAGCTGGTCCATTCTGTGTCTTTGAGCTTCTGAGAAGCTCATTCCCAATTGGACTGCCATCTTGAAGGTCTTGATTTGGAACTCAATGGGGAGCAGGACTTCCTTCCCATAAACAAGTTCATAGGGAGAATGTCCTGTTGTGTTCTTCCATGTAGTTCTATAGGCCCATAAGGCTTCAGGGAGCCTTTCCGCCCAATCTCTTCTATGAAGATGAACAGTCTTGGTGATAATGCCTTCAAGAACTTTATTGGTAGATTCCACTTGGCCATTTGACTGCGGATGGCATGGAGTAGATGTTCTGTGCTTGATTTTATATTCCTCCATCAGCTTTTCCATCAATTTAGATGTGAACTGGCTGCCCTGATCTGTTACAATTTCCCTTGGGACACCAAAACGAGTGAAAATATCCTCAAAAAGAAATTGAACAACTGAATTTTCAGTGGCAGAAGGCAATGCTTTTGCTTCTACCCACTTAGTAACATAATCAGTACAAACCAGTATATATTTCTTTTGCTTTGATGGTGGATTAATTGGTCCAACGAAATCTAGAGCCCATTTCTCAAAGGGTTCGATGCATACCTGAGGCTGTAGAGGCATTTCATTTGAAGGAGTTGGTTTCCCAACTCTTTGGCAGCTGTCACACCTTTTAACATACTGCTTTGCATCTTTAAAGAGAGAAGGCCAATAATATCCTAGAGAAAGGATTTTATAGGTTGTCCTCTTGTCAGCAAAGTGCCCGCCGCATGGTTCATCATGACATGCCTTAAGGATGTCAGGCATTTCATCTTCCCGAACACACCTTCTGATTATACAATCTGGCCCTGTTTTGAACAATTCATTAGAAATCCAAGAATAATGTGCACTCTCCTGAATGATTTTCCTTTTCTCATTAGGAAATAAGTGTAGAGGAAGCTTCCCTGTAACAAGATAATTAGCCATATCTGCATACCAGGGAGTCTTGGTAGTCACTGCAAACAAGTATTCATCTGGAAACTTATCTTCTACTGGAGAATCTTCATTAGTGTTTTGGATTCTAGACAAGAAATCAGCTACTGTGTTTTGTTTTCCAGGTCTATCTAACACAGTAATGTTGAATTCTTGTAAAAGTAAAAGCCATCTTGTAACTCTACCATTAGTGACAGGTTTGTTCATTAAATATCTTATGGCAGAGTGATCAGTATGGACAAAGGTTTCATAGCCGATTATGTAGTGTCTAAACTTGTTGATTGCATGTACCACAGCTAAGAACTCTTTTTCTGTAACAGTATAATTTAACTCAGTGGGAGTCAAATTTTTACTTGTGTAATAAATGGCATAAGGGATCAAATCCTTTTGTCCCAAAACAGCTCCTAGAGCTGTATCTGAAGCATCAGTAGAAATGTGGAAAGGGAGTTTCCAATTTGGCCCCCTTAAGATGGGTGCTTCAGATATTCTAGTCTTTAAAGCTTCAAAGGCAGATTGACACTCAGAATCCCATTTGAACTCACAGTCCTTGGTAAGCAATTTGAAAAGAGGGGATGCTATCTTAGTGAAGTTTTCAATAAATCTTCTGTAATACCCAGTAAACCCAAGAAAACTCCTAACATCCTTTTGGCAATTTGGAACAGGTAACTTAGAGATGACTTCAACTTTGGATCTATCAACCTTAATCCCATCTCCTGAAATATGATGTCCTAAAACAATCCCTTCAATAAACATCATAAAACACTTTTCATGACTTAAAGAAAGATTTGTTTCCTTACATCTTACCAGTACTTTTTCCAAATTTTCCAAAGCTTCTTCAAATGTATTACCATAAACTGTGAAATCGTCCATGTATACCTCTACACAATCATGAATCAGATCTGAAAAGATTCCTAGTACAGCCCTTTGAAATGTAGCGGGTGCATTGCACAATCCAAAAGGGAGTACTCGGTAAGCAAAAGTTCCCCAAGGACAAGTGAATGTGGTTTTGTCTTGATCTTCAGGTGCTACCTGAATTTGATTATACCCACTAAAACCATCCAAGAATGAGAAATATTTTTTACCTGCTAAAGTGTCTAGTACCTGATCAATAAAAGGTAGAGGGAAATGATCCTTTAAGGTTGCCTTGTTCAATTCTCGATAATCAATGCAAACTCTCCATTTACCATTCTTTTTGGGCACTATAACCAAGGGAGAAACCCATTGGCTATCTGAAATGGGGTAAATGAAGTTTACCTTGAGCAATTTCTGGAGTTCTTCTTTCACGATTTCCCTAAGGTTTGGATTCATCCTTCTTTGTGGTTGCCTAATAGGTCTGCTATTTTCTTCAATGTAGATGTGATGAATACAAGTCTTAGGATCGATTCCTTTCATGTCAGTGTATTCCCATGCAAAGGCAGTGGAATGTTTTTGCAACAGTTTAGTTAATTCTTCTTGTTGTGGTCTTCCCAAGTTTTTGTTAATGTTCAATGTTTTTCCTGGAAGGATTTCAACTGTAGAACTACCAAACTCTTCCATTGACAAGAGAGACATCTGTCTAGAGGAGAGATATTCAATATCTGCATCTATCTGAAAATGTGTAGAGTCATATTCTAAAGATACTTCAAAATTTTCTAATGTATTTAGAATTTGACTGTCTTCACTAATCTCAGAGATGGTTAGAACAGGTTGAATAGTATCTTCATCCTCTACCCATTCATCTTCTCCTATTTCTGTTATAGCTTTTGCTGGGGGATACAAGTTGAATTTCTTGGTGGAATTACCATCTGAGATATACATGTCCCCAGACCTACAGCTTATGAAAGCATCAGCTGTGGCCAGCCAAGGTCTTCCTAGAATAAGAGGATGTCCTCCTAGATTATTCTTGGGAGTTAAAATCATAAAATCAACTGGATATTCCCAAGAATCTAGAGAGACTGGAATATCTTCCAATACACCATCAGGTTTAATGATTGATCTATCTGCAAGCTGCAGCAAAGTAGGTGTAAAGAGAAGGTTAGGAAGCTTTAACTGATCCATGGTCTGTCTACTCATGATGTTGATCGCGGCTCCTAAGTCAATCAAAGTATTTGGGATTTCAACCCCATTAATATGAGTTTTGACAATAGGGCTACCGGGATCTACATATTTTTGCATGGTAATCTTACCCATCATTATGTCTGCAATTTTTCCAACTAGATGTATCCTTTTAGTATCTCTGGTTCTTTTTACTGTTTTCTTCAAACTCAACTCCTTTATTGTCTTCGCTAGAATGGGAATTTCCTTAATGGCTTGTAACAAGGGGATCTTGATACATACATTCTTCAATTCATCTAGGAAGCTATAGTCAGGCACCCATATCTGCTTTTCCACTCCTTTGTCAATTTGTAACCTTTTAGGAAAAGGAGGTGTAGCTAAAGGTGTAGGTTGCTCAACTATGGGAGTTGTAGAGGTTGATTCTTTTTCTTTTTCTTTTTGGATATTTTGGTTTTGAAGTGATACTTCAGAACCTTTATTGGCTTTGAGAGATTCTTCCTCAAAAATGCTTGGTTGTTGAACACTTGGAGAAGGTTGGTCTAGGATTCTACCTGATCTGAGTTGTACTTCATTGAGAGGAACAACCATATAGGTAGGGAATGGTTGACCTTCCATCATGTAAGCATTTTGAGGGTTCATATTATTTGGATTTGGTAATGGCTGAGAGGGAAGTTGATTTGACTTCTGCTGGGAGAGTTGAGAATTTTGATTTTGTGGAGGAGGTTGTTGTTGTTGAGGGTATGGCAATGATAGTTGTTGACCTTGATTTGGAAGTTGTGGAGTTTGTTGATTCTGAAATGATGGAGGATATTGATAGAATTGAGCAAGTCTCGCATAAGGATTTTGCATGCTTTGCATCCATGTTTGAAAAGCATTTTGAGGTTGAGGCCAAGGTTGTTGCCAAGGATTCCAATTTGGTTGAGATTGAGAATTCATAGAGTTGTTAAACCCTTGATTCTGTTGTCCTTGCCAAGGTCTCCTTGCAATAAAACAGAGAGATTCAAGTGTATCTGGATCCTCTTGAAAGACTGCTTTGAGGCCAGGAATTGAAGGACAATCCTTGGTCTCATGAGTTTCTGAGCAAATTACACATGTTTCTACAACGTGTGCATCTAAGGGACATTCCCTTAAAGCATGTTTCTTTCTACACTTCGGGCAAAAGATAGCCAAAGCCTCAGCTTCTGCTTTTTGTTTATTGTGAATCTTAAGGGTATCAAGTTGTTCACTGAGACTCCCTAAGATGTCAGTTTTAAACTCATCAAGCATACTGCCGATTTCAGCCCTACTCACTGATCCTGTTGCAGATTTATTTGCCCTAAGGAGAGAAGGATCTCTAGGCCCTTTTTGAGTTTTTGATTTGCCCCTTGAGAGATGGATACAAAGTTCTGCTATATCATTGAGAGAAAGTTGAGAAATATCCCCTTTCCCCATCATGTTTAAGATGTCTATCCATTCATCCCTAATGGCTTTTAATAAGAGGGCTTTTAAGGTCTCTTCATCCAAGGTACTCATTTTTGCTCTCTTCAAGTTATATTGAAATCTTTCAAGTAAATCTTCTAAGCTCTCATCTTCTTTTTGTATCATTTTAAAAACCTCGTCCTTGTGATTAGTAGGCATACAATAGTCCAAATACCTATCCAAAAATGTCTGTTTCATCTCATCCCAAGTCCTAATGGATTGAGTGAGTAACCCCATGAACCATTTCAAAGCTTGATCTTTTAATGTTGAGGGGAACAATTTGAGTTTCTGAGTATCATCCAGATAGTCATAAGTTCGACACACAACTTCAAACTCAAATAAGAATGTTTCAGGGTCCTCAGTTCTTAACCCATGGAAGTTAGGGAGGACATATGGTGATATGTTTTTCATGGTGGCTCGGGAATCTTCATTAACAATGGGAAACCCAAATGAATTATCCCCATCTCTATTTCCTCCTCCAAGGGGACCTCTACCTCCATTATTGTTATTGTTGTTTCCTCCTCCTCCTCTACCTCTACCTCTACCCCTACCACCTCCTTCTTCTTCTGCCATGATGATTCTCCTAGGGATTTCAAAATCTTCTGGTTCCTCTACAAAAGGTGAATGAGAAGAAATTTCTCCTTCTTCTTCAGATGATTCTACTTCCTCAATTACAATTGGTCTTCCTGTAGGAGAAAGAGAAGAGTCTCTTCCTGGTTCAGACTCAATAGAAGGTGTAGGAGAGTCAACTCTTGGCTCTTGAATTTCAGGAATTCTAGGACTAGGAGTTTCGGTTGGAGATAAGGGGGGTGTCTCTTGTCTATCCCTTGAAGCAGATGGACTTGTAAAAATTGAACTTCGAGCTCTAGCTAAAAACCTTCCCCTAGAATCTCTAGCTCTATGCATGTCATTTTTTATTATCTTCTTCAAGTCAAGTTAATAGTTCTTTTTCTGATCTTCCAGTTCACTCTAGGTGCAAGAAGAGAGCATACTCAAGAAACTACCGAGTTAATAACTTTCTCTTTTCTGATCCTCTAGATCACCTTGCAGTGCAAGAGGAGAGCATACTTTGATAGGTTATCAACTTCTTTCCTTGAAATTTTTATGTTTTTTTTTCCTAAGAATATGGCTACTTAATTTCACTTCCCCGGCAACGGCGCCAAAATGTTTAGTCAATTTAGTGTTCCTAAATTGATGTCATTAATTGTCAACCCGGGGCTCGTAAGCTGATGAAGTGAAGGTGTACTATATGTACTTAAGCAACCTCTTAGAGTTTTTGTCGTTTGGGGGTGTTGTTTGTGGTTGATTTATCTTCCTAAAATGGAGTGGTGACTTATAAACAGATGAGTGATGGTGTGTGTAGAGTGAATTCTAGATGAGTGAGAGTGTGTGATTAGTGATTTCTAACTACTTGCTGAAAAGGAAAAGCTTGAAGGAAATAAGTAACTTGAAATAACTTGAAAGCAAAGAACCACTTTCTAATGGCATTAGACACCATTCATGCTGCTGCAAATAAAAGGTAAGAAAATCACTTAAAAGACCAATGATAAAGTTTATCTCTTCCTAACTCTCTGCCTCTAACACATAGTACTGTGTAAGACACGATTAGGAAGTAGCTAAAGATAAGTCTAAGAAATGATAAAAATGAGAAAAATCTACTTTAAAGACTAGTTATGATGTTCAGCTCTCTCTAACTCTCTGCCTCTAACACATAGTACTGTGTAAGACACGATTAGAAAGTAGTTAAGGATTAGTCTAAAAAGCACCCAAAGCCAGCTGCAAGTTATTAATATTCTGATCTCTAAAAGATAGACAATTTATGATAAAGAGGTCATTCATATGTTAGCAAACCACTTTGAGAAATAAAACTAAAAATCAGCTATGAAAATAAAGTAAAGGCAGCAACTTGAATCTGTCAACTGAAACTACCACTAGATATTTAAGCAAATACACAAACACAAAATCAATCCCGGGCTTAAAAACCTGCAAAAGAACAATGCTGATCAGCTAAAAAGAAAGGCTGGAAATGAAATAACAAGAAAGTAAATTACGTTGTACATGTTTCAACTAAAAGAAATGATGAATAGAAATAAGGAAATGCTGCACATAAAATACTTTACAAGGCTAACATGAACAGGGGCCCTCCATTCATATCATCCAAAAGAGACTCAAGGAATTGGAAACTTCAAAACAGCACTGTTTCTATTACTCCATGTGCAGAAAAATACAGTCCAGAGTGCTAGAACAGCACTATAAAAACAGAGTCTTCGAATGCTCTAAATTAACAACAAGTTTATAAAATGCAGCAACTAAAAAGTAACCTTCAGCGTATGCAAACGTAGTTTTATAGGCATCTGAAAGACGGCCTAATGCGTACAGCTAAAACTAGAAAACTAACTAACTGTCATGCGTGATTAAGGATCAAAACACGTCATAAGTCTGCGTGGATGAGTTGGAGGTTCTGGTCGTTATGGGCATTGAATCCAGAGTTGGATTATGTCCCCCACGGCCTGCATAAGACGGACAAGTCACCGTTTGAACTGACGTGACCCAACAGCTTACGTATCACCGTTAAGCTGCCTTTATTGACCGTAACTTGACCCTCGTTGACCGGAGGTACAGATGACGTGGATGGTTGAACAGATAGCACAGGAACCTCGAGCACCTTGATTCCTAAGTGCCCATGTGGCTCATTTGGCAAAATGACACGTGGAACCTTGAGATTAACAAAAAGGCTGCGGGATCATCAGATGGCTGCGGAATCAGCAGATGGCTGCGGAATGCCTGTAAGTATGTCAAAATCTAAACAAAACAGTCACACATTAGCAAAATCCCTAAATCATGCTTAATGCCATCATATGTAATGATCTGGGTGAGTTTATGCAGCAAAATAGAGCAAAAGGGAGAGATGAGTGAGGGAAAACTGTAGGAAATGATGGATAACCAAGTGTAAAGTGGAGACTCTACACTAACTAGCGATTGTGACCTTCAACCACTGATGGTCAACCTAGGTAAAATAAAATTCTTGGTCTTCAACTATTAATTTTAGATAACAATGGCATGTTCTATGCTTAAGAGCAATTTACTTCAATTTTCCTTGTTAGCCCAATATCAATTTCCAGATTAGCAATCACATTAACATGGCAGTAAATGCAGATAAAACATAAATAAAAAGCAAAAGACAAGCCAAAACAAGAGGACACAAAATTTTGTGAATGCCAGGGAAAAACCCCAATGTGGGGAAACCCTTTGATCAAGTCTTCTTATTATTCTTCAAAATTTCAACAAAGAGAGAGTACAATATACAAAATTCACTTGCCAAATCACAGTCAAATTTATTGAATCAAACTGCAGTCAACAAGATGCCCTAACCAAAAATTCAACGTTGGTCAACTTAGCAAAATTACACCTCCAAATCAGCTCGGTCAAACCCAGTCAATTCAGCCTCAAAGGTCAGTCTGAATCAGGCCAAAACAATCTCTAAAATATCAGTCAAACTTGCTCAACGCACAGTCAAACCTGTGGTCAACGTTGGTCAAACAACACAAAAAATCTTGGGTTTTGTGCCAAAGAATGTGGCCTACCCAAACAGAAATAATCCCACAAAAATCGCAATCAAACAAGGCCAACATTGCCCGGTCAACGTTCATCAAACTTCCTACAACTTGGTCAACGCTGGAAACAGAAAATTTCAGACTTGTCCTTCGCACGTGTGGAAGAGAGAGGCTACCCAGAAATTCATACACCCAATCAGGTGAGGAGCGAGAGAGAGATATGAGTGATGGATGATGTTCAAAAGAGGTAGATGCACCTTCTATTTATATGCAACGTTGAGGATGAAAAGACATGTCTTTTGGGCTTCTAAGCCTACATTAGTTTGTTGGACGACCTTGAAAATTTGTCCATAAATGAAATAAATTCATAATTCCATTTGTTCATGTCAGAATCAGATGATCTTTAGATCAATCTTACGCCTCTCGAAAAGAGGAATCCAATAAAAATATCAGCGTCATCATATGAGTTGTCCAAGGTGGAGTTTGGCCCTAGTTGCCAAATTTAACATTCCCTCTCAACTAGGAAGAACTCCACCTGTCGAATTATCTGTCAAACTGTACCATCTCTGACATCCCTGTTATACTCTGCTCTCCTAAACCATGAAGAAATAATGAAGAAGAAATGATCTAGAGTGTGTCATACCACACTCCACTGACCCAAAGTCAATCTCCAATGATCGATAGTGTATCATACCACTCTCCGCTGACCCGAAGTCAGTCTCCAATGATCGAGAGTGTATCATACCATTCTCCACTGACCTGAAGTCAGTCTCGAATGATCCTAGATCAATATCAGACATCCTAGCATAGGGAGTACGGTAGTACACAATGTGTCCATCGATAATACTATGGTCCCTATCCTCATTTCCCTACTCATTGGCTGGATAAGAGGTACTTCCCATGAGTCACAAACTACATGGGTAGGATGTATCAGCAGGAGAAGATGAACCACTCATCCTGCTCATATGCCATAGGAGAAGGTGAACCACTCATCCTATGCATATCTCAACCATCATGGGGTATCACAAGAGAAGGTGAACCACTCACCCTGTACATCGCGCACCAGTAAGGGAAGGTGAAGCACTCACACTACGGTCACTCATCACTCCAAGAAGTACCCCAAGCCCCCCGGAGCTCCCAGAGCTCAATATCCAAATCAAACAAGACCCTCATAAGAGGGTCTCTCCACGACTCCAAGTCGTTCATGGAAGGTTAAGAATTTGACATTCCCCAGGGGCTTCATAAGAATATTTGCGACCTGATCATCAGTCCCAATGTGATGGAGCTTTATTTTTCCTCGTTGTAACATATCCTGAATAAAGTGGTACCTGATATCAATATGCTTGGAGCGGTCATGAAACACGGGATTCTCAAAAAGACGAATCCCACTTTGGTTGTCGCAGAAGATCACGGTGGTATCCAGCACATGTCCAAACAGCTCACTAAAGAGCTTCCTCAACCAAACAGCTTTAACAGGAGGCCATACTGGCAGCAATATATTCATCCTCAGCGGTGCTCAAAGCAACTGACTTCTGCTTCCTGCTCATCCAAGATATCGAATCAAAACCTAGAGAGAAGCAACTTCCAGATGTGCTCGTACGATCCACCACACTGCCAGCCCGGTCAGTATCAAAATAAACATGGAGCCTCACATTCCTGGCAATGTATCTCAGTCCATAAGTGACTGTGCCCCAGAGATATCTCAAAAGATTCTTGGCAACAATCTAATTAATGTGATGAGGCTCGATAATAAACTGACTCAATGTATTCACTACAAAGCATATGTCTGGACGGGAGTTCACCAAGAACATCAATGCCCCCATGAGTTGATGATACTCAGAAGGATTTCCCAAATCAGGCCTAGCAACACTTCTACATAACTTCTTGAAGAATAGTTCCATTGGAGTAGTCACAGACTTGCAGTCCACCATCCCAAATCTTTCAAGTAGCTTCACAATGTATTTTCCTTAAGAAAGGAAAATCTCACCTGGCTTTTGCCAGAACTCCAACCCTAGGAAATAATGCACCAGTCCTAGGTCCTTCATTTCAAATTTGGAAGCCAACTCCCTCTTACAATGATGAATAAGAGGGTCTTCACCTGTCAGAAAGAGATCTTCCACATAAAGTACCAAGATGAGAGGTTTATCATTATCAACCTTAAAGTAAAGGTTTGGATCAGCTTCACTTCTTGTAAAACCCAGCTTCTTCAAATAGTTGTCGATCCTCTCGTACCAAGCTTGGGGAGCTTGTTTGAACCCATAGAGGGCTTTCTTAACCTGCATATATGTGTTTGACGATCTTGAACTTTGAACCCCTTAGGTTGTTCTACATAGACTTCCTCCTTAATTGAACCATGCAAGAAGGCAGTTTTGACATCCATCTGGTGTAGGTTCCATCCTTGCGAGGCAGCAAGGGCTATAATCGAACGGATGGTGGTATATCAGGCAACAGGTGCAAGTATCTCATCGTAGTCCACACCTTCCTTTTGAGAGAAGCCTTGACCAACAAACCTGGCCTTGAACTTTTCAGCACTTCCATTAGCGCCATGCTTGATCTTGTAGAGCCATTTCGAAGTGACAACGAATTAGTCCTTGGTTCTAGGGACCACATCCTAGACATCATTCATCATAATCGACTCATACTCTTCGTTCATAGCATCCTTCCAAACTATGTGCTTCACAGCTTCTTCAAATGTGCAAGGCTTAGTTTGAACAATGGTGCTCATTACAGCTAAGTACCCTTGATACCTAATCGGCTTCTTACTTTCACGAAATGTCCCCCTTGGTGCAATATGTCTCTCAGCATCTTCGTGAGTTTCCCTAAGCCATGACTCCCTAAGTCATGAGGGTCTACTTTTTTAGGAAGATGGCTCACGAGGAGGTGGATCAATGGGATCCATTGGTCCTTCAACATCGTGCATCGGCTCATCCTGTGGTTTGCCCTGCTTTCTTGTATTTGCTTCTTTGTCCTTCCTTGGAATAGGAAGGTTACTAATCTTCCCAAAGGCAACATCTTCATCAAAGGTGACATCATGACTTATCTCCACTTCTCTCCCACAAATGTTCCTTTCTTCTTAGATGCATCCGATTTGATTCTCTTTTCTTTCGGCACATGAAAATATACAAGGCTACCAAAAATTCTAAAGTGAGAAACATTAGGTTTCTTACCAGTGAAAACCTCTTCGAGAGTTTTGGAGTTCAACGCTTGATGAGGGCATCTATTTTGAACGTACACAGCAGTGTTGGCAGCGTCCGCCCATAAGAACTTTGGAAGGCATTGACCATGAAGCATGGCACGAGTGGCTTCTATAATAGAACGATTCTTCCTTTCAGCAACACCATTTTTCTCAGGAGTATATGCAGTGGTAGTCTCCCTCCTAATGCCAGCTTCTCTACAATAGTCATTGAACTCATTTGATTCATATTCGGTTCCATTATCAGTCCTCAATATTTTGATCTTCTTCCCTGTTTCATTTTCAACCAAGGCTTGAAAAAATGGAACCATGAGAATACTTCATCCTTCTTCTTCAAAAAATATATCCAAGTTTTGCAAGAGAAATCATCCACAAAGATAGCATAATATAAATATCCTCCCAAAGATGTCACAGACATCATACCACATAGATCAAAATGAACCAATTGCAAAATGTCGGTAGTCTTGCTATCACTTTAGCGGAATGGTCCCCTTATATGTTTTCCTTCAGCACATCCCTGACAAATACCTTCATGTTCTACTTTAAATTCGATCATACCTGTCACCATCTTCCTCACATTGGGTAGAGCCTTATAATGTAGATGAGCAAACCTTCGGTTCCATAATTAGGATTGAAGAGATGTGTCACAAGGCATAGCTCCCAATGGGCTTCCTCCAACTTGATATAGGTTATCAACCTCGAATCCAAGAGTAAATTCTTCTTTGAAATGTCTATTCCAAACACGTACCTTTCCATCAATGAATGCCACATTGAATCCTTTGTCTTCCATCACCTAGATAGATACCAAGTTCTTCTTTAGATCAAGTACATATAGTATTTCTTGTAGATGAATGGTGTTACCTTGATTCAATTGAAGAGTAACATTCCCAACTCCCTTCATGCGAAAGGTGGCATTGTCCCCAAGAATGTTTTCCAAATTTGTATCATTTTCTATCAAATTTGAAAGAGCTTCCTTATACCCAGTGAAGTGCCTTGAGGCACCACTCTCAATCAACCAATTTCCCAAGGTATCCGAAGGAGAGGCAGTAGAGAGGGCAGATATAAGATAAAATTATTTTTTCTTGTTACCTACAACATTAGATTCATCATACCTAGAGTTTCTTGATCTTTTGGGAGGTCGACCATTTCCACGTTGAGTAGTGGGAGCATTCCTTTTTCCTTTGTTGTTGAATCTGCCATTCCTTTGATTGTTGTTTCCCCTGAAATTGTTGTGGTTGTCGTCATCATCCCAAGTTGTATCCCTCCTATTAGGACACTCCCTAGCATAGTGGCCAAACCTGTTACAAAGGAAGCATCTTCCCTTCCTTCAATCTTCGAATCCCGATCTTCCTTGACATTGCTTCTTTGAACTTGCATTATTCTTCTTTTTGGCATGAACGGAGAATGCAGTAGGATCATTCCTATTTGAAGGCGTGTCTCTCTCCATCATCCTTGTTTCTTCTTAAGTGCATCTAGTCAACAATTCATCAAAACCTGGAATCCTATCATTATTGAGGATAGTAGTGTTGAACACATGCCTTTCACGAGGGAGACCCCCAAGGGCAATGAGAGTGTGCTCCCTATCAACAATAACTTTTCCAATTGAAAGAAGATCATTTTTTATCCCGGTAATCCTCATGAAGTAGGATTGGATATCTTCACCTCTTCCCTTATTTATGTCCTTCAACCTGTTCTTGAGAAAGAGAACCTGGTTTGCATTGTTAACTTTGAACATGCCAACCAACCTATCGTACATCTCCTTAGATGTGCTCAAATCGGAGATGTATGCAACCAAAAGCCTGTTAATAGAATCCTTGGTGATCTTCTTCGCTTTGACTTCACCTTTCTTGTACTTTGTCTTAGCGGCAGCCAGTGCATTTGAAGGAGGTTCAGTGATCTTTCCATGCACATCGTCCATAACATCCTGCTCTTCCAAAGTCAAATCAAGAGACATCTTCCATGCAAGATAATCAGAGTTATCATTGAGCTTGTCATGAGGCTTGAACTAAGATGCGGAGGCCATTGATTCTTGTCCTTTTCCAACAAATCTCAGTGGTTTCTCTTCTCACTCTTGCTTGGGCTTTATCTTCACCTCACCTCTGATACCATGTTAATTTTAGATAACAACGATATGCTCTATGCTTAAAAGCAATTTACTTCAATTTTCCTTATTAGCCCAATTTCAATTTCCAGATAAGCAATCACATTAACATGACAGTAAATGCTGATAGAACATAAATAAAAAGCAAAAGACAAGAGGACACAATATTTGGCGGATGCCAGAGAAAAACCCCAATGTGGGGAAACTCTTTGATCAAGTCTCCTTATTATTCTTCAAAAGTTCAGCAGAGAGGGAGTACAATATACAAAATTCACTTGCCCAATCACAGTCAAATCCGTCCAGTCAAACTGCAGTCAACAGGATGCCCTAACCAACAAGTCAACGTTGGTCAACTTAGCAGAATTACACCCCCAAATTAGCTCGGTCAAACCCAGTCAATTAGGCCTCCAAGATCAGTCTGAATCAGATCAAAACAGTCCTGAAAATATCAGTCAAACTTGGTCAACGCACAGTCAAACCTGTGGTCAACACTGGTCAAACAGCACAGAAAATCTTGGTTTCCGTGCTAAAGAATGCAGCCTGCCCAAACAGAAATAATCTCACAAAAATCTCAGTCAAACAAGGTCAACACTACCCAGTCAACGTTGGTCAAACTTCCTGCAACTTTTTCAATGCTGGAAACAAAAAATTTCAGACTTGTCCTTCGCACGTGTGGAGGAGAGACGCTGCCCAGAAATTCGTACACCCAATCAGATGAGGAGGGAGAGAGATATGTGAGTGATGAATGATGTCCAAATGAGGTAGATGCACCTTCTATTTATATGCAATGTTGAGGATGAAAACACATGTCCTTTGGGATTCTGAGCCTACATTAGTTTGTTGGTCGACCTTGACAATTTGTCCATAAACAAAATAAATTCATAATTCCATTTGTACATGTCAGAATGAGATAATCTTTAGAACAACCCTACACCTCTTGGAAAGAGGAATCCAATAAAAATATCAGATTCATCATATGAGTTGTCCACGGTGGAGTTTGGCCCTAGTTGCCAAATTTAACATCAACGCATCAAAGAACTTTCCTGCAAAATTACATTGCCACTACCAAGGGGCAGAGATTGAATTACGTGGGAGTACAATTCATGGGACCCAACCTATCGTACATCTCCTTAGATGTGCTCAAATCAGAGATGTATGCAACCAAAACCCTGTTAATAGAATCCTTGGTGATCTTCTTCGCTTTGACTTCACCTTTCTTGTACTTTGTCTTAGCGGCAGCCAGTGCATTTGAAGGAGGTTCAGTGATCTTTCCATGCACATCGTCCATAACATCCTGCTCTTCCAAAGTCAAATCAAGAGACATCTTCCATGCAAGATAATCAGAGTTATCATTGAGCTTGTCATGAGGCTTGAACTAAGATGCGGAGGCCATTGATTCTTGTCCTTGTCCAACAAATCTCAGTGGTTTCTCTTCTCACTCTTGCTTGGGCTTTATCTTCACCTCACCTCTGATACCATGTTAATTTTAGATAACAACGATATGCTCTATGCTTAAAAGCAATTTACTTCAATTTTCCTTATTAGCCCAATCTCAATTTCCAGATAAGCAATCACATTAACATGACAGTAAATGCTGATAGAACATAAATAAAAAGCAAAAGACAAGAGGACACAATATTTGGCGGATGCCAGAGAACCCCAATGTGGGGAAACTCTTTGATCAAGTCTCCTTATTATTCTTCAAAAGTTCAGCAGAGAGGGAGTACAATATACAAAATTCACTTGCCCAATCACAGTCAAATCCGTCCAGTCAAACTGCAGTCAACAGGATGCCCTAACCAACAAGTCAACGCTGGTCAACTTAGCAGAATTACACCCCCAAATTAGCTCGGTCAAACCCAGTCAATTAGGCCTCCAAGATCAGTCTGAATCAGATCAAAACAGTCCTGAAAATATCAGTCAAACTTGGTCAACGCACAGTCAAACCTGTGGTCAACACTGGTCAAACAGCACAGAAAATCTTGGTTTCCGTGCTAAAGAATGCAGTCTGCCCAAACAGAAATATTCTCACAAAAATCTCAGTCAAACAAGGTCAACACTGCCCAGTCAACGTTGGTCAAACTTCCTGCAACTTTTTCAATGCTGGAAACAAAAAATTTCAGACTTGTCCTTCGCACGTGTGGAGGAGAGACACTGCCCAGAAATTCGTACACCCAATCAGATGAGGAGGGAGAGAGATATGTGAGTGATGAATGATGTCCAAATGAGGTAGATGCACCTTCTATTTATATGCAATGTTGAGGATGAAAACACATGTCCTTTGGGATTCTGAGCCTACATTAGTTTGTTGGCCGACCTTGACAATTTGTCCATAAACAAAATAAATTCATAATTCCATTTGTACATGTCAGAATGAGATAATCTTTAGAACAACCCTACACCTCTTGGAAAGAGGAATCCAATAAAAATATCAGATTCATCATATGAGTTGTCCAAGGTGGAGTTTGGCCCTAGTTGCCAAATTTAACATCAACGCATCAAAGAACTTTCCTGCAAAATTACATTGCCACTACCAAGGGGCAGAGATTGAATTACGTGGGAGTACAATTCATGGGACCTCGCTTTGGTATGCAGTAGGCCTTCCAACCTCGGCTCAATAAATGGTATAGTTCCATGTGCTTTCAAAATCAATTTCAAGACATCTCATCCATGGATGTGTTGATACTGTGGGTAGTTTCTATTTTCAATTTTTCATTCATAGTTCAGTTGATTTGATTAATTACTCTATTTCCTATCATGTGTGTTTACTTTCTAACAAGAGTGATTTCCTTTTCCATCAGTGTTTTCCAGCAAAATGTTTTATTTTCCAGAAGCTACGCCTGCACTCACACATTGCATTCATACTGATTGTATTCTTCAATTCCACTAACCTACATTTGTGGTCACTCTTTGGACAGTAGTAAAATTATCTTATCCTGACTTACTAACTCTTTTCTTCATCTATAACATTCTCCCCAACTACTGCAAGTTGAACACAAATTTGTTTGACCTTCATAAGGTAACTGGTAAATGAGTCTTATCTGGTCAGCTCTATGGATCTGAGTTTATTCTACAATACATCTTCCTATTTTTGTTCTCACTCTCATAGAGGCTAACCAAGGCATCAAACATCTTCCCTGTCTTCTTCTCGAATGTGTGAGGGGTCAAATGATCCTTTATGGCAATCCAACATCATTCTCTTGGCCTACACTTCTTAGTGCGAGCTACCAACAGCTATGGATCTATAGTCACAGGCACAAGGTCATTGATAATATCCTAGAGATCATTCTCCTTTAATAAGAGTGTAACTCACTTTCCATGATAGGAAATTCATGGCACCATCTATCATCAAATCTGACGTTAGTTGATGCCATCTCTAAAATCTACTACACAAACTCCCTATGATCTCCAATTAAACTAGTGAATTGTTGAATTTAATTAATGAAAAGAATAAAATTCGAGGCCATAGCACGAATCACACAATCGCTGGAAATTAAATAGTGGAAGCATAAAAACAATTTCGTACATACACAGGAAATTTGTTCTTCAAATTCAGCTATGTATTCCTCTGACAAACTTACAAGTAAACTTCCATTGTGTACGAAAAACAAACAGTAGCACAATAAACAAAAATCACCCTAAAATAGGTGAAACAGCTGTTGTATGGCATCAATATGCGAACTGTACTGCTCTATCTTTACACTGTACAGCCCAGTCTGTGCGTCTAGACTCTATACATACTTCCATACTATTATACACATCCATGCAACTATACAAACTTCCATATGGCTTACTCACCTGCTCTGTACTGCCTCTTCCTACTGGCCAAATTTGCCTCTTTCCTAAATCCTTGGTCTCTCTCTCTCTCTACCCACCCCGTGTCACTCAACCTGCTTAACTGTATCTAAAGCCTCCATCTTTATGTATCTTTACAGTTCTAATTGAAACAAAAACCCTTCTTTATTTTTTAGATCAATCCTAAGTCTAATTCATGCATTAAATACAGTTTTTAAAACTTAAACAGCTAAATATAAGATTTTCACTTTTTTACTAAAGTGAATTGTAAGAATTACTTTTTGAAATATCTCAAACTACTTCACGCTCATGCTGAACCTATGCGGTAGTTTCTATCCAAGCCATAATTCTCAGCACATGGGACCATGTGACAAACGCCTTGGAGGTTGGACACTTGACTTAATGACACCTAGGGTTGAGGAGCATACTTCCTAGAGATTGGTTGTGGACCCCAACACATGTTTGTAGAGAACCATTAAAACATGGTGATGAAAATGGCACACCTGGAGGAGCATTGGCACATGAAAGAAGCCACATTGGACTTAGAGTTTGTCGGAGAGCACACCATTCTACATGAGGGGTGTTAGTCCCTGGGAGAATCATGCTTGGAGGGCATTTCATGTCAAGGGTCGGATAAACCATAGTATGACACTTGTACATCATTGTATTATAGAGCAATCCATATGGAGTTGCCTTGTTTGTTACATGTATGGGCATGTCCATCTTTTATGTTATCCTCCATCACCTATTGTGTATAAAGGGAGAACGCTTATGTTATAACACACCATCATTGTACGATATTCTATCTTTGTAACAGTCATTAAGGTTTGTCAAGACATGAAGAGGAGAGAGATGTCTCAGATGTCCTTGGAGAGTTTGCTCTTGTGAGATGTTAGGGTTTGTGCTATGCAAGTGTGTATTGTAGTATTGAGTACACTTTGAATGGTTTCCTGGGCTGCCTTGTGAAATCAGGTTTAAGAGAAGTGTAATAATGCTGATGTGAATCCATAGTTCAAGATTGAACACTAACATTGAAAGTTTATAGGAAATAAATCTGAGAAAACTCTAGGTTGAGGTGGAATTTCAGAATTTGCATTAATTGCCCAATTCCCAAAAAAATTACAATGAATGTGAAACTGGCTGAACTGAAGCTGTGGCTAGATGGTTAATCCTTTTCTCAAAATGACAGATTGTCAACCATCCCAGTGAGTATAAATGGGTATAAGTTATGTAATAGGAGGCTGTGATTTAGAGGTGTATATATGCCCAGAGCATGTTATAAAATGTAATACAGTGCTGTTTTCAGAACAAGAACTATGGCTGCAAATCAGTAGGGAGTATGTAGTCCAATGCTGGTTAATTTCGACTATTGGCTATAGATCATCAAGACTACTCCAGATTTTGTACTCTCTCGGGTCAATTCGAGAACTTAATCTTACAATTCAAAAAAATACAACAAACAAAAAACAAAAAAAGATAAAGGAAAAAAACAAGGCCACTGTTGACACTAGAGAAATTCCAACAATCACTGAAGATTTGAGATGACCACCAAAGAATAATGAACTACTCAAATACCAGGATTGAACTATTTCACAGGATAACCTAGCAAAGGTGCACTACAAGTGTACACAATGAACTTGCGATAAATCATTTCTGCATAAAATATAAGGCAATTTGATAATCTCTTCTAATAGTTACTTTTTAATATGATACTCTTCTAATAGTTACTTCAACTCTCTGACACTTGATGTGGAAGAGATGCTGTGATACATAACAACAAACACAGTAGCTATGAAACTGTAGCACAAATGCAAAAGGTATACACCCAAAAATGCACTCAATTTCAGTACTGCACAACTAAGCACAGAAACAATCCTGAGACTAAACAGCACAACATCAATGTTAAATTAAATATGCTTCGCATAACTGCTCTATAGAAGTCAAATGGGTCTAGCCCCAGCATTTTCAGAGGAGTGTTATCCTCCCCACCCAGATCAATTATCACAAGTGACATGTTGATCTCTTAAGAAGTCTACTGTTGTATCTACCTCGTGCACTGAAGAACCCAGTTTACTCTGGGTACCATCCTCGGAATAAGGGAAGTACCTTACTACCTGGTGGGTTTCCCAAGGATATGTATTTCACAGAAAAAAATACTAAACAGAAACAGTTAAGGCATGGTAAAAATTTTCTCAGTGCAACAAGTAGAATAACTTTACCTTATAATTTTGATAATCTGACAATATATGCGTTTGCAAGAGTCCGCGAATGTCATAGTCAGCATGACACTGTTAAAATTTAAGTCCACTATCAGATATGTATAAAATCAACCCCACATTTAACAAAATCCAAACCAATAACCCTTTCAAAAACAAACTAACCCCAGAAAAGATCATGCCATAAACTATAATGTCGATTCTCAAAAAAGTGCAAATCAAAATTAATAGCTTTTACAATGTAGAAAGACAAATAATCTAATCAAGGTTCAAAGGTGCATATGTTGTGTGGAAACAAAGCATGAATAGATGACAAGCAATAGAAAACCATAGTTAGTTACTAAGTTGAAAACGGACAAAAGTGAAATTCTGACCAAATGTATGCATGTAATTAAATCAAAAAATCATAAACATAACATCACACTCTTATATTAAAAACAAATTTCATAAGAATATCTACATATACTGTAAAATAGATACTTCAGAGAAGCATGTGCCTTTAACAGTCAAAATCCAATAAAAATTACAAAAGTAGGTCCATCTCAAAAAGAGTAAAAATGTTGAACAACAGTTTACCTGATCAACTAATCGTGTAAGCACTGCAACACGCAATTCACAGCCTCCAGCTGAAGAAACTTGTCTGTACGCCTCGACAACGCGCTCAAATGCTGATCTATTTAATGAAGCTTGTTGTTCCTCAGTTAAATTGACAATAGGTGGACTTATGGGCATGGCTGTAACCAATGCTGCAGGAGACAATCTTATGGGTTCTAAAGCAGACACTTCTGTTACCATTGGTTCAGATTTATCAGTTCTTTGTCTGTGTGGCAAAACCTCCCTCATTCCACTGCTATCGGAGCCACTCAAGAAAAGTGGATGTGTAGTTGTTATTGGTTCTGAGAATGACTCAATAGTATGCTTCACAGTATCCATCTTTGTTTCAATGATAATAGGACCATCTAAGCCAGGAATGTTATTCTGGGGAGATTCTGCTTGGTCTCTATCTAACGGAGCTATCAAGCCTTCACTCTCAACCATTGGCTGTGGACTCGCAAATGAGTCTAATCCATGCCGTGAAATAAATGGCACGCTATTTGTGTCCTCTATGCTTGCAGATGCTAAAGACACCGTAACTGGTACATCCATATGTCGTGAGGCCATCCAGAAAGGATCCTAATTCAATTTAAAATCAGTTAGGATGACATTTATGAGAAATAGAACAGCATAAGTCCAAACATTAAAACCACAATATAAATGTCAAAGTCAAGTTACTATATTAGATACCTTATTATCAAAAACAAACAAATTAGATAAAATTAATATGATACAAAAACTAGTGCGATATTAGTACACATGTTATCCCAAGCACAGTAGATCAAATTTAGCCAACATCTATTTAACAGCATGATAATAGTTATCCGACAATCAAGGCATACCCTTTGAGGATCATGGCCAGCATCAGAAGCAAGCTGCTGGGGAACAGTCACTTCTACTTGAGATGAAGATGATATGCTGTTTGGTAAAGGGAGTTGTGACACTGCTATTGATGGCAATACAACTTGATGCATTGTAGTTGGAAGTGTCATTACTTGTGATATCACATTGAATGATGGCATTATTTGAGATAATGCACTTATAGCGCTCAACTGGGAAGCTTCAGGTCCCAGTTCATGTTCATCATCATCTGAGGATGGACGACTTGATGGTAAATTATGTATATTAGCTATCACTACCTCAGCTAACAGGTTTGAAGGAATATTTGAAGCTAAAATTTCTAATGATTCAACAGCTCTATCTCCTTGTGCAGCTATAGCACCAATCATTGCAACCAGCTGTTGTACTTGGGCCATTTCAGAATCAGCCACCACCCCACCAGCATGATTTCCATTAGAAGATGCTCTTTCATTTGTTACATCACCACTAGGTTGAAATTGGGGCATAGAATGCAACGATCCAAGAACTGGAGAAGGATGTAGCATCCGCTTCCCTGGTCTGTCATCTATGTTGGTATGATTGCCAATCTCTTGTGCAAATGCTCTCTTCTTGCCTGCTTCACCCATCGTAATATTAGAAGCTGGACCTGATACCCTCTCATCCTGAAAGAAAAGGAAACTCTCAATTATATAATTTTCCAGAATTGAATTGCCTTTAATATTACAATAAAGAAATGAAACTCTTATTAAAGTTAAATGTGAAATGCTAAGATATTGGCACACAAAACTAAGTAAGAACCCCATGATAAACAAAACTGATTGAGACAAAGTAAGATTGTGAACAGTTACAGAAGCTGGCTCATGGGTAATGCGATCCGTGCTTCTAGACATTTTGTCAGCTTGTCGAAGAGCTTGCTCAGCCAAATCCCCAGCATTCATTCCTCGTAAAGCAACCACCAAGCGGTCACGCCACTGCATATTAGCATGAAATCTGAACCATGTCATAAAAGCGAAAAAGTAATCTTATATCTTGACATACAGATATGTGTGTGTGTGCGTGTGTGTTTTTGACTTTTTATAATACAACACCTACATGGAAATCATGAAAACTGACAATGCAAAGACTCAAGAAACCTTAGCTTCTTTGGATAAAAGTGCCCATGCACAGCCAGGTAGCAGCATTGGCGCTAGGGTTTGGTATCCTGTCAAAGCAATCCATTTATGGCCCGCATAGTGTAATCTAGATTTATAACATGTTTGGATTTGCTTGACCAATTTGTTAAAGTTGAATTTCATTTGCAAGTCAATTTCATGATTTTGTCCTGCAGGCCAAATTCTTAGCTCCATGTAGCCTAGACAGATATTCTGGAAAATCCCTTTGATGCATGTAATCTAGATTTATAACATGTTTGGATTTGCCGGACCAATTTGTCATAGTAAAGTTGAATTTCATCTGCAAGTCAATTTCATGATTTTGTCCTGCAGACCAAATTCTTAGCTCCGTGTAACCTAGACAGATATTCTGGTAAATCCCTTTGATACATGTAAGATAGTTCACTTGAACCATTTTTGGGTCCAGAAAATAAAATTTAACGGTTCAATGCTGGCTAGCACAATCATAGTTATCAAGCATTAGAATTCTTCAATATTGATTTAGCTTGAAAAGCTCAATAAGAACTATAATTTCAAGCATGATACGTATAGCTTTGCGATTACTTTTGAAGCCTTATCTTCAGCACTCAATTAGTAAAATCATATAAGACTGATTAATAAAGCAAGAAAAAACGGTACTTCGTTGAGCACCAATGATTGATGTAAAATACCAGAATCCAGAACAGGACCCAAAAAACATGTCTAGCTCACTGCTCTCAAATCTGATTTCCTCATACTTTGGGAAGCTGCCCAATACTCCTTCCCTCATACCTGTCATTCACTGTGGCTAACCCACACCTAGGTCTCCTATGCTATGACCACTCAAATATAAATTAGTCCATCACAAGTCAGTCACAATCATCTATAATGAGTACCACTACCTTCTTGGATGGAAGAAACGCAAGTTCTTAGCTGTTAAGAGAAGGAAGATTCTTTCTCTCCTTCACACATCTCTCAAGGTCTTTTGGCACATCCTTCTCCCTTGGAAACAACCACCTTCATCTTGTCATTTCATCACCATCAGCCTTATAATTTATCTAGAGGGCCACTCAAACCTTAGCACTAATAAGTCTGCAACCTTGAAGGACTTTAGTCTGAATTCCTCAAATACGCAATGGAACCTGTTACCCTTCCTTTAAGCAGGGACTACCATTGCAATTTTTTTTGCATTATCACTCATTTTGATGAGTGGAGCAGATTGGTGACATAAAGTAGCCATCTTTGATGATCCGGTTGCTTTCTGATTTTCTGGGCACCTTCATGGAGAATCCCTGAGTGCTGTCCTATTTGTCACTATAAGCTGATTTGTTATCATTTTGAGAACCGTTTTGCACCTACAGCACCTGTGGGCAGCAAATTTTGGGTACTTTGGATGACTTGGAAGGGCAATGCAGATGATGTGGTATTCCTCTGATACCTTAGATGATGTGGACAGGAATAAGGATTAAATACATTATTTTTTGATGTCACTTAGCTGTATGAGGACTTTATGACCCAAATTTTGACTTTTTCAAGCTTTCCCTGTGCTTCATGGGACACCTCAACCCAAAGCACAACCATGGACCTTCATTTTAAGCATTATTTGGAGGTATTGGATCA
Organism: Pinus tabuliformis; assembly: GCA_031772625.1. Lineage (NCBI taxonomy): Eukaryota > Viridiplantae > Streptophyta > Pinopsida > Pinales > Pinaceae > Pinus > Pinus tabuliformis. The sequence goes on from CM062814.1 coordinate 881,364,389, forward strand.
CTATATCACTTAATTTTTGGAGCTGTTAGCATGATGTCACCCCCATAAATTTTGAGGTCTTTGCACTAAAAGGAGGTCATAGGAGCCTTTTTCAGTTGAAGACATGCTTTGAGGATTGACCATAAACCATCGACTTCAAGTTCAGACCATTTTGGAGGCTAGACGTTGGCATCTTGGACCATTTATCTCTTCTTCTTTGAATTGGTTCACTTTTATGCGGCATTTACTCATTAAATCATTGTACATGTACATGTGGCTTGACCACTTTATTTTCTTGTTGTGTTAGTTAACTTCATTTTGGGAATTAGTTGGATTTAGTTTTCTTAGGCTAGATCCAAGTAATTAAATCAAATAATGATACTTTATGGTAAAGGAAGTTAGATCTCACTCTATAAATAGCAGTGTTGTTAAAATCGCGATAAAATCGCGATTTTTTCCTCTGCCCGATCAAATCGCGATTTTTATTCGTAAAAATCTCCACTTTTTTTTATACCGATTTTTATCGAAAAAATCGATTTTTAAGAAAAAAATCGTGGGGGCTTGGGACAGCATAGTTTTATAACTTTTTTTGGGTTTTTTCATGCAATTTTTTTGAAAGAAACAAATAATTTTTGAGTGGGGCAACTTAATGATCAAGTCTATGCCCTAGTATGGATATGCTATTCATGGTAATGTTAAATTCTTAAAGTAAAAGTGACATTCTCCTTAATCTTCATTTTCATCCTTTTACTTAAATTTTTAACATTACCATGAAATGACTCAGGATGTTTGAGAGTGGTTCCAGCCTCATTGGATTTCATATGGAGAAAGTAGAATTTTAGATTTCATTTAAAATCCAGCAGACTTATCAGTTTTTCAGGATTTTAGGATTGGGAGATTGTAATGTTTCGAGGTGACACCATCCGCCCAGCCTACCCCTGCCACCAGTAGAGGACGTGGTCTACCTCCTATAGCTCCTACTTCTAGTTCTTCAGCTTCTAGAGCACGTCAGACTCCACTGCCATTTCCACCAGCACAGGCACCAGCTTCTACATCTAGAGGGAAAGAGAAAGCTGTGCCATTTTCTCGCAAGAGGGGCAGAGGAAATCAATAGGATTAGACTTTCATTTTATTGTATATGACATTATGACATGATGAGATACATTATCATATTTTTTGTTGATATTTTGAGGCTGAGTTGGACTTGGGACTCAGGACTTACTATTCAGGACATGATTCAATGTTATGTGTGATTTTAGCGCTAGAAATGATATTAAACATCTTATATATTAGTTTTTTTATCATATTTATGTGTCAATGTATTTATTTTATGTTGTAGATGGTTTAGATATTAAAAAAATTGAAAAAAAATGAAAAAAAAATGAATATTTTTGTGCCAAACGATTTTTTCCCGCTTTTTTCCGATTTTTTCCCGATTTTAACGATTTTTTCCGCTTTTTTCCCGGCGCCGATTAAATCACGATCGCGATGTGTGCAACACTGATAAATAGATGAGAGCTTCCTCATTTGTACTCATGCTTGTAGGGAATTAAATAAAATAATGAGATTTTAAAATGTATTGTAAAGGAAATCAGATCTCACTCTATAAATAGATGGGAGCTTCCTCATTTGTACTCATGGTTGGATTGTTAGAGCACTCTTCTCCTTGGAGCTTAATGGAAGTATTGTTTTTTTGAGTATTTTTGTTGTTAAGGGCTCATCTATGTGGCAAATGTTTTTCAACTTAGAAGTTGTTCTTTCTTGGTTATTTCTTCTACATCAATAAAGGAATTATCGTGATTTCTCAAGACCACCATAAGGCTACTAAGATATATTCATTGAGGAGCTACGTAGTCACGTGGAAGAGGAAGGCTAGGGTGCTAGTCCTCACTTTCCTTTTGTTGGTTTCGGATAAGACTTCCCATTTCTTGTTTGTGTACTAATCCCCCTTTTTTTCAAAAAAAATCTTTTCATTAGGTAGAGAGGAATAACCTCATTTATTTATTTATTTTATTTATTAGTATTATTATTTATTTATTTATTTATCTTCTTTTTTTTTCCTAACTTATCCCCAAATTAAAAATTTGGTATCATCAATCCCATTTCTTGTTTGTGTACTAATCCCCCTTTTTTTCAAAAAAAAAATCTTTTTATTAGGTAGAGAGTAATACCCTCATTTATTTATTTATTTTATTTATTAGTTTCTATAGTATTATTATTTATTTTTCTTTTCTTTTTTTTCCTAACTTATCCCCAAATTTAAAATTTGGTATCATCCAGTCCCATTTCTTGTTTGTGTACTAATCCCCCTTTTTTTTCAAAAACAATATTTTCATTAGGTAGAGAGGAATACCCTCATCTATTTATTTATTTTATTTATTAGTTTTTATTAGTATTATTATTTATTTATTTATTTATCCTTTTTTTTATAACTTCTCCCCAAATTAAAAATTTTGTATCATCCTTGTTATTTAGTCCTTTTCGGATCCTTAAAAAAAAAATTAAATAAATATAAATTTTCCCAAATCAAATATAGCTGTTAGATAAATTATTAAATAAATAAATAAATATTTTTAAGTAAAACCCTAGTCAAATATAGCCGTTTAGATAAATTAATAAGTAGATATTAGAATATATATATATATATATATATATATATATAATAAAAATAAAATAAATAAATAAAAATTATTTAAATAATATAAAATAATTCCCTATTCCTACCCTAGTCAAATATAGCCGTTAAGATGGTCTGTCTTCCTATTTAACCTACTTCCTAGATCTGTTTCTTCATCTTGTCCTCAAGATGAACCACACTGGTTGGTTCGAAACGCGTCGACCAAAATCTTCAATGTGATTTCTTCCGAAAAATATTTTATACACTAATCCTCCTTGCTAGGCCATACTCTAAATATTCTTAGTAAGGGATTTTGACTTCGTTCCATAGTCAATTTTTTGGTTGAAGGCTTTCCCCTTAGTGGGATCCCTTCTAATGGAGCCATGGCTTAATGATTTTCTTTGATTAGCTGAGGAGTTAATTTACCTATCGAGTTCTAACCTCGTCCTAATTCACAAACACTAGATGACCAACTTAAGAGGGTTTCTTCTTGATCTCATTGTGCCACATGATTCCTCTTGACTCCATAACCCTGGAAGTATATTGGCATTGATCTTCAGATCCCTCCATCACCTTTTTTTCTCCTTTTATTAAACCCTAAAAAAATTCAAAAAATGTTTCACCAAGACTACCTTTGGCATCACCTTGTGCTCTTTTGACTTAGTAATTCTTAGGGAGCTCCCCTAGAAGTCGAAAGAGAGGCAACCTAAAGAAGCAAAGGTAGATCGTTGAAGTAATAATGGGTGATCTATCGAGGTTCCACTTGGATTGTACGATGTGGGTCCTTGAAGTCTAAGGAGAGACAACCTAAAGAAGAAAAGATAAAGCATTGAAGTGATAATGGGTGATCTATCGAGGTTCCACTTGGATTGTACGATGTGAATTAGAGATTTTACGCTTTCTAACATACAATTTGAGTGGTAATAGAACCCTTGCACCACCCTTGGCAGCCATGTCAATCAATTGTTGTGTCTACGAGCAAACATTGTGCCAAAAGGTCATGGGAGATATGCAAAGGATAAAAAGGAGCTCCTAACTTATCATTCACCCTATAGACAAATGCAATAATGCTTTGGATCCCAATGATTACAATTATCATGATTAGTCATACCTTTGCTAAACTTTATGCCACAACTGTTGATCTTTATCCCACTAGTTTGAAAGGTGCAGTTAGAGAGGTTGAGGTCAAGCCAAAGCCAGCTTCAAGATGGATTACCAAATATTACATCACATATTCACTCTTGTGTTGTCATTGAGGAAACTAAACAAAGATCCTCCAAAGACTATTGTTGTTTTTTCAACTTCAAAAAGCCTTTGACAATTTGACATTGTACCCACAGAACTGTTGTTGCTTTGTCAACTTTCAGTGTGCAATCCCCAGTGCAAAGGAAACCGCTATTGCCAAGAGGCGTTGGTGGAGTCACTCCCAATGGAAAGTGGGGTGATCCAAAACAACTACTTCCAACTTCCAAGCTGATGAAACGTAAGGTGGCCCACAGCTGCCATAGTCAAAACCCTTCAACAGTCACCGCCATCCAATGCCATAAGTCTAAACTGAAATCTCCACAACGAAGGTTCAAGGTAAAGTTATAAACCTACTAAATCCCCAATACAAAAGAAATGTATGATGTCAACCATTGCTTAGGCATTTCTCATATCATGATACGCCATCCATCTTTATCCACAACACATCCATTTTCCATATCATCAATGTCAACATCTCTCTACCACATCATCAAGCATACTAGAATTTCCAGTATGAGAGTTAGCTGAATCCAGATTCCTTTGTACAAGATATGGAAACGTTTTTTCAAAGGAAAACCTTATAGCAACAAAACATGGAAACATTTAAAATAATCCATTCGTTTTTAGGAATCTTCCAGAACATTTTGTTATCACTGGCAAATATCACTAAAGTTTCAGAAACAAACAAGCCATTCCAGTGTTGCTATGAACATTAGAAGGCACCCTATGCTTTGCGATGTCAATTTTTATCGAAAGAGTAGGGCATGGGTTGGCCCCTGGAATATTCAGAGCCTTGTTTTGGTTTCAGATATATCTTATAAATTGAGTAAAACTAGTAAGATTTAATATCCATCTTACACACTTGACTTGACTAGAACCTGAATCTTAGAGGCAGCAAACTGAACCTAACAGCTAATAGTGTAATTTCAGTGACTAAACAAAAGAATGGATAAACTAAACTTGAGTTCCAGGTCCTTCAAAATAATAATAATTATAATAAGCTAATTTTAAGGTCACAGCCAAGCCAGACACTGGGTGTATGAGACCCCCTTGTTTGTGGGACAGGGATGCCCTTAGAAGGAAATGCGTGTTCTCTAAAAGGGATTTCCAGATTGTTAACTAACCTATAGGTTGAACAAACAGTCTGTGCAGTAGGAAAGAAGTTCTTAAATGTATTTAATGATGATCGTTTATTGGTTGAATGTAAAAACATAATTACTTTTCACCTTAAAAATCTAACCATCTTGGATTCCTTTGATTAATTAATTCTCCACAGCTCTTTTCATTTATATGTTAACATATCACGATATATCCTGGTCCTACACATAACTTTCAATGCAACCTTTGTGTCCCTGACGATGGGTGGAGCATCACCCAAAATGTTGGATGTTTCTTTTAATCTACACAGCTGTTCCAGAAGAAATTTACAAACAACATAGTTACGTTTCACTTAAATATCTGCAAAGTGATGTTTAAGTTCTTTAGGATAAACTTTAAAACCCTTGACATAATATGATGGTACAGAGAGCTGAAAAACCATCTCAAAAAAAAAATCAAATGAAAGGGCAGTTAGAAGCAATACCGGCATTGCACCTGGGTGTGTACATTTGAGAAATGAACAGAAAGCATTTTTCAGTGTGTGCTGCACACTTGCAACTTGAGCTCCTTTTACAGTTTCACAGCTTGGGGCTAACCCAAGCAAAACAGGCAAAACTCTGCCATAAAGTCCAGGCCTTTTCTTCGCAATAGATGCAAGACTGAGAAATTTGCCACCAAACAAGTGAAAATTAGAATTGCAACAAACATCCAGAAACCACAGTATCGTCCAAAACAGATTGTAGAAAATAATTCCTTGCAAATCTCATGCCAGCTTGATGATTTAAACTACAAGAGAGCATGTAAGAATATAAGCCATAAAAACAATTCAAGTACTGCTTCCGAAAGGGAGGAGCCACGAAACAGGTGCATAGAAAGAATATACCAAAAGCATCTGCAGAAGGAAATGAACAATTACATTATTTCCAATGTGAAAAACATTATATTGATAGTATGCCAAAACCAAATCCAAAAAACAGTTAGCAGTTAGAAACTTAGAAGCCTATTCTTGGATTCTAATTGCTAACTCATTCTTATGGCAGGGCTCACCGTTTCAGGGAACAAATGCTTGAAACTTCTAACAATTTCTTGCAAGACCTTTGACACGAGATTGGAAGCTCTTCTTGCAAGGCCGAGAGAAATTGAAAGACCTAATCTCATTCAGGATCAAGAGATCCTTGAGGACAGTATAATACATTGACAAGGCTGTGGACTAATAGAGAAGAAGCCTCTCTTCCTTTGCGTTGATTTTAGCTTTCTTGGAGGCGGATTGGTTGGTGCAAAACAGTCCTTAACATTTCTAGATTTGAAAGAACCTCTCTTGTAATCTTAAATTGCTAAGTTTTGTCTCTCTCATGGAGGAGATCTAGCGCTTATAAGTGGCATCTTTGTAATGACTTCCCTTGACTTTGTTAGAAGCCTTTTGAGAGGCTCTTTTCTTGTAACAAATCAATAAAAAGATAGGTTTTTAGGGAGTTTGGGAGATTTTCCGATGGCATCCCACCTCCTCATTTAGAAGGAGGACTCTTTCTTGGGTGGATTGATTTTCATAGTTTAGTTTCTAACCCTCATGCCTAGTTCATTTGCATGCACTCTGCTAATCTAATTTGTTTTGTGCATGGTTAATCTCCAAACTTAACACAACACTCATATTCTTCTCATTTGAAATTCAAACTTGTCAGGTTTTCCATTTCATTTACCAATTTCTTGTATTGTGCAATTTATTGTTGCTTAAGCTACAACACTTGCAATTTTTTGAGCAACTCGTTTATGTGTCTTTAAGTTACAACACATTACAAGCAAGTACTTTACATTTTCATTGGCAACATTGATTTGTTCATCAATTCAATCTACTTTACTTGGCAATTGTTTCATAAGCTATTTGGATACCTGCTTCATCATTTCATGGCAACGTATGCTTAATGTCATTTTGATTATTATTGATATCTTTTGAAGCATCTTGTAGTCATTTTTACTTGAAGCAAATCGCAAATTAACACTTGCATCATTTACTTACTTGCAAGCAACTTGTGGGGCTTATGATCTCATGCAATTTTCATTTTAAAGCTTATGAGTCGATGTTTTAAAGGCATTGAGCTAATTGCCATTCGTTGTTTCCATTGAGTTGTTGGTGCATAGTCTTGAGCACTATCTCAATAATTTATTTATTTGAAAGTATTGATATCAACACTTTTTGGAAGTATCTCATTAACATACAATCATCTCACTAAGCATTCTAGCATTAGTCTTGCATCTTTAAAAATTACCTCCAAGCATAAGCTTGTTTGTATAGACATCTTAGGACAAAAATTTTCTGATTTTTCTTCCATCTAGTACACAATAAATAATAAGAAATTGTCATTGGGCAGATAAGGAACTTTGAAGTAAATTTTACTAAAGCATAGATCATACCATTGTTATCTAAAATTAAACACTTCCTCAACCTCTAATTTTGTCTCCTGGGTTAGGATATTTTTATCAAATCCTTTACAAACTATTTTGAACTTACTATCCGTTCATCCACAATTCTAGGAGACAATATTCATTACTTACCTGATGGCTTTTGAGACCCGCCTAAAGATGAAGTTGATGCTCCTGGATTTTTGGTGGTTCTTGATCCCTGTTCAAGAGATCTTTTAATTGTTGTTTGAGTGCCCAGTTCATTCTCTTTCTTTGCTATATCTTCCCTTCTTTCTTTCGCTGGTTTCTTTCCAGGCTTTCTGTATGCCTTCTCTTCTGCTATTTCCTCTTTTTTCCTCTTTTTTCTCCACTTCCTCACTATGTTATTCAGCTTTCTTCCTTATGTTCACTCCTGTTGTTTACAAATATCTTTCTCGAGAGTGATGAAGCTCATCATCATGGTCTGAAGTATCACCTTCAACTCCATGCGATGGGATCAATTCTGGGTTTTCTTCTAGCGCTGGCAATGCTTTTGGGATTCCAAAATTAAATTTTGGGATCGCTAAAGTCATTGTGAGTGGAATGAATTCTTCTTGAGACAAGATTTTGATACCTGATTGTGCTTGGACTGCTGATCTCTCCTTTGATCAATCTAAGGCATTACCTATTGATTTTGGAAAAAAAATCTATGGTTGGACCAATCAAGTGTGCCTGTCGTAGGGCTTCAATAGATCCAGATGGCTTCGTATGATCTGTTGTAGGATGTGCTTGCTTAGGGTTTGAGGTGGATGCACCTTACTTAGGATTTGTTTTTTCATTCTTCTCCAGCTGCTATCAATCATCCCTTCCTATATTGGTTGCTTGATGTGGGTATTATTCATTTTTCAATCTTTCACGAATTGGCCATACTCATGGCACGATTTGCACTTGAAAGGAAGATGTTCATAATCTAGTGGCTGGATGTGTTTCTAGTTGTCATAAGTTAACTAGATCACTTAGGACAAGCTCTTTTCCAGATCTACTTCCACATTGACGCATGCACAAGTAAACAATCCATCCTTTGTTTCAAACCCATCAATATACTTATCAAGGGCATTTCCTATGCAACATGTGCCGTCTACATTCCAACAATGCAATGAAAGATGTAGCAACTGAACCCAAATTGGGACAGTGAATGGAACATCATTTTCAGGATAGATAGGTGTATTGATGGATTGATTGAACATGATCTTGAAATGACTTTTTGGATTGATTCATGTCTCTTCTTACTAATAATGCAATCAAATTTCAAAGCATGTGAACAGCAGTGATAACAATTTCATGCATGTAATAAAAAACATGGACTTGTGAATTAGAACTCCACAACTAGTTCCAGCCTTGGGGTTGTCATATTAATGGTTACAAAGCCATATTTTAGTCAATAACTCAAGAATTTCTTTGCTTAAATCAACAAAGGGCTACAGAAAGGTGGTTCGATTCTGTAGTGAGTAACCACTTGTGGGATAATCAAAATCCACTTATAAAAAAACCAGAAGCTTCTTATTCATTATGCCTATTATGACTCTGCAATTTAACAGAAAGTTGCCATTATAAAACACCAAACTGCCTGTCAAGACTTTTCAATTTGAATGTTTGAAACTCACAGAGAACGTATTTGCATTGTAATGGTGAATTGCCAAGGCCCAAAGTTATAATAACTATACTTCAATAGTGACTCAAGATTGACTGCTTTTCAGTTAGCCAGTGTTCAATGAATATAATCAATCCTAACTAAAATAAGATAGAATAGAATTTTATAAAATACAAGGCCAATTGGACTATGGTACAGAAAACGTACATCTCAGTAGGGTTTACCTTTATAGAAAATAAGAAATACAAAAATGCAGGAATGCCAAAATGCAGATGGAAACATAGGAAGAAGTGGACACCTCCACAAGCTAGATCCTATAGTGGGTCTATGATTTAATTATCATGGTCAATCAAGAACACAAAATACTCAGATGTTTACTTTACATAAGTGTGGGAATCATCATGTCGAGGAATGAGACACAATCTAAAAAACTGAAGCCCAAAGAGAAAAGTGACGAGATAGTCATATACCTATTTACAAGAACAATAACCACCGAACTATGAAGTGTTGTAACATCAGATAAACGCAGCTGATCCAATAGAAGCCCCAGATTTTTACTTGCCTCCTGTCCTAGCAGTCCTGCCTCAAGCACAGGATGCCCTCCGAGTATCCATGATATACTGAAACCCCTTGATTTCCCTGTTCATATTAATAAACAAAAACTAGTATCATATTCTGACCATAAATTTATCATAGGTAGCACTGACTTCATTAAAGTGTAACTAACAAAATAAGAAAGCCAAGAAACGGCAAATCACATAAGCCAGAACAGATACTATACAAGCTTAAAATCAGCTTTATCTCCTAAACTGTTTGTAACATTATTAGATTGATCAGATATTCTACCATCATTGCTTTGCTGAAGAGGTGGTGGTCGGGGAGAAACATTAGGATCTGGGGTAAAGAGCAATATCGTTGTTTCCACAAACTTCACTGCCAGCAATTTTACGCCATCGGTTCCAGGCTTCAGCACAGATTTCATTTCAACTAGTCAGTAAATAAATCCTGTCAAAATTATCCTAGTTAGTAATTTTATTGTAAAAGGAATAAACAGGACATACCTGGAAAGCAATTGGGTATACTGCATCCTTAAATTTTACCATCCATGCCCATGAGTCTTCCAGACAGTGGTCCACGTGACCAGAATATATGCCCTGCTAAGCTTGCAACAGATTAGTGATATATCAAAAAACATTATTAACTAAACTAACCTTCAAAAGAAAAAAGTAACCTATACATGCCAATAATATGGTAGAATAACAAGGATGTAATGAGTAAACCAATATTGATCAAATTAATGACGCTGGTTGCAAATCCAGGGTGATTGTAGTAGAAGAGCTACCCCTCATTCTTGGTACCTAAGCTCTCCAGGGGTGTTTCTCAAATCACTTCCAAAAAAGGTGTATTTGCTTTTTCATTTTTCAAATTTGACCTCTACCTCCTTGCTTTCTCTATATCCATACTACTGCAAAAGGCCACTCCTTTTCATTGTTTAGTAAATTCACTTGTGAGTGAATTTTTGCATGGTCAAACCGACATAGTTTTTTATGCATCTTTTTTAAAGATCTGAACAGAATTCTACCACCAAATTCAAATTAATTATATTCAATGTTCTAAAATCGGCCAAATCATACTTGGAGTGGGCCAAATCAACTGGTTCAGTGCCTCCAACAGGTGAGTCGGCCTTTAAATTGATTCGGTGGCCAGTTCCATACCAAACCAACCAATTCGTTGTGGAAACAGTCAAACCATCAAGTTCATATGCAGCCAGTTCCATTCCGAACCAGTCACCTACAAGTCCGTGCAAACATTTTTAACAAAAAGCACAAAAATTGGGTTTGATGCTGATGATTTGGGGTTCATGGGTTTAAATGATGATCCATTAGTAACACCAGACATGGCAGGCACTAGCTAAGCTACTATTAGTACAGCAAATGTCCCTGCGGAGTTCCCAGATTCCAAGACACGGGATAATCCTGTGTTTCATGATGAGGATCCCATTCCCAGCGGTGGTGATGAGTTTAATGATTGATCATGTTGACCATTGATATCTAGTAGCTTGTAGCATGATATTTTTGGCTTCTAGATGTCATTTAGAGCCTCATTGTTTATGTATTTTGTTTCAGATATGTATTTTGCTATATTCATTTACATGGTACCAGTGTTCCATAGGGACACGTCCCCCAAGGTCGTACCATTTTGCTATATTCAATTACATGGTACCAGTGTTCCATGAGAACGCATCCCCCAAGGTGGGGTGCACGCACCTCTTCCCATGCACCTAGGATGGGGGGTCACTTCGGGAAACATTCCCCACATCCCCCTTTTGGGGAGACGCAGGGAGATGCAAGGGTGAAGAATGTTTCCCTAGTGTGGGGGACGCATTTCCCCAAAAGCACCACCCCCCTCAAAAGGGGGACACCGAGAAGCAACCCTTTTGAGTTTGAGTTATATCAATTTAATATTTAAATCTTCAAACTTCAGTATCTACTATAACCTATTTTGCTTAGTACTATTTAAATTCTAGAATGATGAATTTAAATTTTAAATCAATTTACATTCTAGAATGATGAATGATGAATGATGAATAATGAATACGGATCAATGTATTTCATTATTGAATCTTGCGATGTATGGATTTCCATTTGCTCGTCGTTGGCTTAGTGAGGAAATAAAAAGAAAAGGAAGGGGAACAAGCACACTTGGAGAGCACAGTACAACAGAGAGGAAGTTGTATGTTGCGTTTCTTCATTTCTGAGAAAATACATGGTGCGATCTAGTCGGAACAAGATAGGAAAAAAGAGATATATCCAGATATCAAGATTCTATCTTCTATAGATTTACTACCCAAGGATCTCATTCATCATGAGGAAGAACGAAAATCTTTTATCCTAGCAATCAATCGCTCTCCTAACTCATGGAATAAATAAACCTAGTCAGTACACTATTTATCTTACACATCTGTATAGATTTAGCTAAAAAAAGCTTTTATTGTGGCCCGATATGCTTTTCCCTTCCGAACATTTTTATGAATTTATTTTTTTTTATCTAGAAGTATGCTTTTTTGGAACTACCATAAGGAACAATGGGGTTAATTCATATGTAGTGATGTGAAAGAAATCTTATGTATTTCATTTATTCATCTCTCGTAGGTAGATAAATCTGCATATTGTTTATCGAAACATGCTGCAAATTGAATCAATCCATTCTGTCAACAAAAACATCAAAATAATAATGGAATCTACCAATTGAAATTTCAAGGTCAATTTCCATGATATATTCTCATATATTTTATATGATATATTCATATAACGATCATTCTTCAAATTGATATCTTTCTCATCATTTTCTGAATGAGTTTCGCTTGGTCCTTGATTCTCCGAAATCATCTCATCCTTCTTGTCTGTGTTCTTGCCATATCCTGAATTGAAACTAATGGGATCAAAATGCTTTGTGAATCGATTGTAAGATCTTTTCAATTGGAAAGTCGAGAATCAACCAATTTTTAGTGAAAGCCTTTAAATATTCTTCCGGTATTTTATTTCCAAGTTCCATAAAGTTATGTATAGGAAAGAGTTTCATCAAATAGAAATTTTTTCTCTCAATCATACTACTTTTATGATTGAAGAAATATATGAGGATCGATAATGTAAGTACTACTATACCTTTGACCAAAAAATATGGATTTCTTTTACATAGATAATGTAAAAGCAACGCACTGAGATTTCTAGGGTCAAAGAGCTTTATAAGGCCCTCCCAGCGTGAAAATATTTGAATTAGCAATCTCATCAAATTGGATTTGGTCCATGGATTGCATAGAAATTGATAACTTTGTATCTCTTCCAATTTCATTACCAGGATCTTCTTTTTTTCATTTCTTTTTTACCCCCTCTCTCCCCTTTTTTTCATCCCAATAAATAGAATATATCATATAATATGGATTTAATATAATTGGAAAGCTCATGCCATCCACTCGACTCACTACTAATATATGATGATCAATATTTAAAGAAATGGGCAAAAACCCCTTTTGTTCATTATGACAATTTGGATGGATGATGTATGTACCAGTATGAATGATGAATATGGATCAGTATATTTCATTATTTAATTCATAATATTTAATTCAATTATGCACTTATGCACAGATCAATATATTTATGCATTCATTATTGAATGTGAATTTGAATTTTATATATATATATATATATATATACACACACACCCTGATGTCTACCCGTCCACCTAAATTTCCCTAAAATATTGATCATACTCCCACATGTCCCCCCTGTGTGTCTCCCCGCACCAACATCCCGGAGTCTTGGTGGAATATTGCATAGTATATGAGCAGACTCGGCATATTTGATCTCTAATGGTTTGTATATACATTAATGTACATACATATACATAGATAAATAGATAGATCAGATGTATTTTTAGCAAACCGGTTCAAAAACTAAATCATATATATATATATATATATATATATATATATATATTCCAAGTGTTTTTAGTAAACTGGTTCAGAAACTGAATCATTGGCCAAATCCAATCAATGTCCAATCTAACTTCTGCCAATTCCAAGTCCAATTCTAACTTTTCCTCCAAACATCAATCCTGATATACAAGCCCTACACTATAACAAAGGTATGAGTACAAACTCAAACAACCTTACAGCTGAAACTAACAATGGTATAAGTAGTTCCACAATTTTAATATAATGACTCAATGCAAAGAAGATTAGAGTACATTTAGAGCATCATTGTTTATGTATTTTGTTTCATACGTGTATTGCACTTGGTACCATTTTGCTTTATTCACTTGCATGGTACATGAGCAAACTTTGAATATATGGCCCCAAGGGTTAGCTCAATTGGTTGAGTTCCCATTGTTAAAGCACCTTGTTAATGGGAGGTCATGGGATCAATTCTCCTTGATGCTCTTGGGGTTAGGCTCTACTAATGAGCCAGCAAGATGTGATCCCCTCAGGTGGATCTACCGAGATAGTTTTCGTGGACATAGCGGCCACCGATCTCTAGTGTCCATGAACCATGAACCACACATTATATATGTGTGTGTGTGTGTGTTGATTTTTGTAGCACTAGATGTGCTCTTGCCTTGAGATTTTGCAGAGAGGCCAAGACACATGCATTCTCCAATACCTAGAAATCATTTGGGAAAATTCCGGCTAGAGATGGTTTAATTAAAATAATTAACTTTTTTAAATGGTTACCTCAGTCTAAACTTGGAAAATCTGGTTAATTAAAAGGTATTAATTAAATCAGGTGTGAATCTTCTAGAAGAAGACGAGGATCAACTCCCAATTAATCTTAGCCCTTGATTATGTTTTAATCTTGGTCGTTGGAGCTCCAACGAGAGATTATAAGAAGGAATTCAATGGGCACTTGGAGAACATATCGAATGAGAGATCAGAGATCGAATTTCTCAAGAGTAGCAACATTGAGTTGTCGGAGTGAGATCAAGTGATTTTCTTGCAATGAGGGGCAGGGATAGTAGCCCGGAGGAGAGTTTTCCAAATCCAAAGAGTGCAAATCAAAGAAGACTTAAAGGAGCTCAGAGAGGCAACGCAAAGCTTTAGAGGGAGTTCGAAATCCAACTAGGAGAATCGAGATCCAATGGCAGAAGTTGGGGTGTGTGACCAGAGGGCCAGAAGGTCGAATTTCCAAACAACAAGAGATTGGCAAAGAAGGTGATGCAGAGCCTAGCCAGTGTGACGCAGATCTGCATAGGATTGACACAGAAGTTGAGCAAAGGCAGCGTGGGGCCAGCCAGCCAGTCCCTGACTAGTGTCGGATCTCCCGAATCCGTGAGGTTTTTCTCACTAACTCTTTGCCAACATTTCTCTATATCGGATGGCTAGTTTGGGCATCCAACGATTTGTACTCACATTTACTACTGCATAATAATTAAAACCCTCAGCTGCTACACCATTTTTCCCACATTGGGTTTTTCCGGGGACATTGTCCAAAAACAATTGTGTTGATGTGTGCGTTTATTTCTCTCTAGTGCAGTATTTATTTTCCGCAATATTATATTATGTAGGCCGCGGTGTATGTATTTCAGTATTTTCCCTAGAAAATTGCAAATAACTTGTTCAAGTAATTTAACAAGGTGGTGAAATATTATCAGTTTGCTGCAGTAGGAATCAGATAACCGATTTTTCACATGGTATCAAAGCACAGATCGTGAGCAGAAGAGCTTAGTTGCAGAAAGGAAGAGGGAGTTCATAATTACTGCAGAAGCAAAAATTCAGCAGCAATGGGGCGAAAGCAGTGAAGGAAGAGAAGGACGTGACCCTTGCATCAAAGGGGCAGCAAGAGCAGCACAGAAAAAAGAAGGATACTTCAAAGATCAAGTGCTTCAAGTGTGTCAAGCTGGGCCACTACGACACTTAGGGTCCTCTAAGAAAGAAGGGCAAGGAGGAGAAGCGGGATCAGCAAGCTGCATCCACAAAGATCAACAGGTTGTCCTCCAAACTAGACGAAGAGTTTGCCATGATTGTCGAGAGGCCTCCAAGGGTGAGGTTGGGTGATTTGGAGTTGTAGCCTCAAAGAGCCACAAGATGGGCAGGATACTTGAGGAGTCCACCTCTCTGATCAAGACCTTGCTACGAGAGCCCATAGTCAGTAGTAGCAGGATGGACCAGTGTCAGTTGGTACAGTCAGGGGCCAGAGCAACAGATGTAGTAGCTAGTAGCGGGCGGATTCTGCGCAGTACAGACCAGAGTTGACAGCAATGCCGTTGGCACAAATCAAAGGCAGCAGCAGCGTAGAGGCTTCAATGACAACACATAGACTAGCAACAGTGAAAACTCAAACGACAGAAGCATCATACTGAACACAGTTGGTTCAGTATTTTGGATTCTTTTCCGTTGCAGATGTTGCAGTTACAGCAGTAGCAGATGGAGAGAGGGTTGCAGTGTTGGCAACAGTTCGGCAGGGCCAACAGCAGCACAGATGCAACAATCAGAGTTGCGCAGTAGTTGGTGGGTAGTAGAGCTAGACATCAGCAGCGCAATAGGAAATGGTGCAGAGACAGAGTGATGCTTCAACAGGTTGCAGCACTATAGCACATTCCTCGCTAAGAGGGAGTGTTGATTTTTGTAGCATCAAATGTGCTCTTGCTTCGAGATTTTGTAGAGAGGCTAAGACACATGCATTCTCCAATACCCAGAATTGTTTGGCATAATTCCACCTAGAGATGGTTCAATTAAAATAATTAAACTTTTTAAATGGTTCCCTAAGTCTAAACTTAGGAAATTTGGTTAATTAAAAGGTATTAATTAAATCAGGTGTGAATCTTCTAGAAGAAGACGAGGATCAACTCCCAGTTAATCTTAGCCCTTGATTATGTTTTAACCTTGGCCATTCGAGCTCCAATGAGAGATTATACAGAGTTCAATGGGAAATTGGAGAACATATCGAATGAGGATTAGAGATCGAATTTCTCAAGAGTAGCGGCATTGAGTTGCCAGAGTGAGATCAAGTGATCTTGCAGTGGGGGGCAGGGATAGTAGTCCGGAGGAGAGTTTTCCAGATCCGGAGAGTGCAAAGTAGAGAAGGCTTAGAGCAGCTCAGAGAGGCAGCGCAGAGCTTCAGAGGCAGTTTGAAATCCAGCTAGGAGAGTCGAGATCCATTGCCAGAAGTTGGGGTGTGAGACTGGAGGGCCAAAAGGTCGAATTTCCAAACAGCAAGAGATCAGCAGAGGAGGTGACGCAAATCTGCGTAGGATTGATGTGGAAGCTGCACAGAGGCAGCATGGGGCCAGCCAGCCAGCCCCTGATCAGTGTCAGATCTCCCGAACTAGTGTGAGATTTTTCTCACTAACTCTTTGGCAGCATTTCTCTGTATTGAATAGCCAGTTTGGGCATCCAATGATTTGTACTCAAATTTTCTACTGCATAATAATTAAAACCCTCAGTTGTTGCACCGGTTTTCCCACATTGGGTTTTTCCGGGGTTGTGTTGATGTGTGTGTTTATTTCTCTCCAGTGAAATATTTAATTTCCACGGTATTTTATTTTGTGTAGGTTGCAATGTATGTATTTCAGTGTTTTCCGTAGAAAACTGCAAATAACTTGTTCAAATAATTTAACAAGTAGGTGAAATATTGTCAGTTTGTTGCAGTAGGAATCGGATAACCGATTTTTCACAATATTATATATATATATATATAGAGAGAGAGAGAGAGAGGGAGAAAGAGAGATAACGATTCAGTTTCTGATACTGTTTGCTAAAAGTACAACTGATATATTTTTAGCAAACCGGATCAGAAACAGAATCATTGGCCAAATCCAATTTAAGTTCGGTCTGACCTCTACCGATTCTAAGTCCAATTCCAACTTTTTCTCTAAACATCAATCCTAATATATAAGCCCTACACTATACCAAAGGTATGAGTACAAGCTCAAACAAGCTTACAGCAGAAACTAACAGTGTTATAAACAGCTCCCCAATTTTAATATAATAGCTCGTGTAAAGGATATAATTTAATGCAAATGGTTCCACATTTTAATACAGGGGTGCGATGACAAAGGAGAACTCCAGATAATAACGAAGCAAGAAGCAAATCATAAGTAATTCATTTTTAACTCTATGCTTTATCACTACGATATATTCCATCAGTCCTAAGTTATTAATTTAAGCAAAATGCTTTACTGAGAAGTATATACTGCACAACTCCCTGTTGACTCTAGGCTTTATTGCTATTGTCTATCCCACAGTGCAAAATAGCAGCTCCAAGAGACCTTGAGCTTTATAAGGCACTGCATTGCAACTGGAAAATCATCATACCAAAAAATATTGTATTAAATACCTTCAATATTTCTATTAATCATGCCACAAATTTTAATTTATCTGGAAAGTGAAGTCAGGAATGCCTAAAACAAATATAATAATATCATCAATCTTTTATGAGATAAATAATAAGATGCAACAATCAGAGTTGTGCAGTAGTTGGTGGGCAGTAGAGCCACACATCAGCAGCGCAGCAGGATAAGTGTGAGATGCATCTTATTAATATGAAAAACATATGTACATAAGTGTGAGATGCATCTTATTAATATAAAACATGTAAATACACGTTCTATGACCTTTGGATTCATCTTTCAAGACACCTATCAGATTCCTGATGACTGTTCTTATTCACTTATGACCTTTTATATTCTTTCTCAAGTAAATAATATAAAAAACCATAACCCTAACAGATTAGGTTTCCAACAATCCCCCATTAATCCAAAGGGATGTATGGGAGTCCAAGCAGACAGTTGAAAACTGGAAGTGGACAGCTGCAAATGGCTGAATGTGATTGCTGAATTTAGTGGTTTTGAGATGAACACAAACCAAATGGCTAGCAGAGACTAATATCTTCTACTATATGGTGCTTTAAGGATGACCACAAACTCTGGAACTTAGCTCTAAGGCTCAGCAGTTCCCAAAACATTTCCTAATTTAGCTAGAAGATGATATCTTTTGTTAAGTGGAAGTGCTATCAAATGACGGTGTAAAGATGACTACAAATTGTTGTATAGCAGAAGCTGTAATAGGTGGTTTAAGGAAGACCACAAACAAAATTAAATGGTCATTTAAATATGACAATAAACTGGTGTCTAGTAGAAGCTGTAAGTCTTCTACTAAATGTTAGTTTAAGGACGATGACAAACGAAATCAAGCTCATGGAATATGCCTCTCTGGCTCAGACTACAACTCTGATTCCGACTCTGTCTCTAGCTCTCACTTTTGCTTGAGGCTCTGGTTGCTGCTATGGTTCAAGCTCGCTTTCCTACTCAATTGATAGGACTTCAAAACTTGAAGGATGACTATCAATCGAAAATATTATTCCCCCTTGTCAGAGGCAAGACGAGAAGACAAAAATCTTTCCACTAGAAAATCCATCAATAGTCGGGAATGAACTCTTCGATATGACAAATATTTCTTCTTAGTCGTCGATGACCATTGCCAAGAAGTGATCAACCCATAGTGAATCTTTACTCTTGCAGGTTTCTTACGTTTGGAACAACTCTTTGAAGGATGATTATGTTTTCCACAACGCTCACAAGGATGAAAATCAAAACATTTACCATCCATGTGGGAAAATCAATGACAATGTTCGCTTTAGTAGTCTAATCTTGAAATGGAAATTCAAACTCAACAAATGGAGTGTCTCAGCTTCTACCGAACATGCACCTGTTTACAAAAACACTATTTGCAAGTTACAATTATTCTTGATGTGGGAATTGAATTTATCTTCAGGATTGAATGTGTCTTTGATGCTTTGAATCCTTTGATTACTAGCTCTATGATGCCTTTACTCTCATTTGGGGCATCCTTGACATACCAAATGTCGGACAAAACAAAAAGATGAATATTTCAATGCTCCAAAGCAATCAACGTCCAAAGGTTGCCTGATGAAAATTTTCTTCTACACTCTTTGAAATACTTAGTTTTCAAAGAAGTTAGATTTAGAATAGAAAATAAGATGAAGGGCAACAATGGGCAGCAACCTATGTAAATTATGAAAACCACAACAAACAATCACACTACTTCCTCTACTTGTATCTCTCCTGCTATACAACCATTCAGCTTATTTTCTGCAGCTAATTCTGATTTTCACAATGTGGATTGCCAATAATGGAACATTTGGTCCCTTATCAAGTAAATTTGGTTGCTTATAATGATCTTTAAGAAAACCAATCGATCAATATGTAGAATGGCCACCAAATCTGCAAAGAAACCTAAAAAGATTACCTCAGTCAGTGCTCAAGTAATTCAATTGTCCCTTCGACTGAATCACATGTATTATCATAAATTCTTGGATTCACTACATTTTCAATCATGTTGTCTATGCCCTAGATCGAAATAATAATCTCTTGGAAGATAAATCCAGAAGAAATTGGTTTGACATAAAATTTCATGCAAACCTCAAGTGTTCACGCCTTAATTAGTACTACAAATATCATTGGGTTTGAATGCAAGCCTTGAGTGCTCACGCGGCACGCCTGATTTAGTATTACAAAACTCATTGGTTTTGACCGAAACATGCAGGCCTTGAGTGCTCAAGCTTGAATAAAATTGTATTAGCTAAAGAGTTTCCCAAGTTTTTTTCATGTCCAAACAATATTTTACTCTCCAACTTCTTCAAGCATTTTGTCAAGCCAAGTTTTGTAACATTAGCATAATTCTTTAAAAAGAAGGGGATGAATTGCCTAGGATTGTTAGATATGCCCAACAATAAAAGTGTTAAATTTCAATAAAACTCTGCAACTACTTCGATGTATAATTGAAAACTGAAAATAGATTAATTTCACCAAGATATAGAGTTTCTTAGCAATTCATCAGCAGTGGAATAAAACACCAGAGATTGAAAAACACATGCACACAAATTGACACACTTGGTTTCTCAAGAAACGCAATAGGGAAAACCTGCTTCCTTGATGTGGTATATTATTGGTTGTTCTTCAGCAATTGAATCTATTACAAAGCAATTTGTCTCTCTGAAAAAGCGTCCTGCTTCTCAGATAATCTCAGTTGATACAATTGATCTTGGCTTGCCTTGATCACTGCTTGATCTCGGCCCTCTAACATGCAATTGTTCCCCTGTTGACTTCTTGACTTGCCATGCCTCTTGCTTGATAATGCTCCTTCCTTGTGCACTTGGAAACCCTATTTCCCTGCGCAGATCCCCTATCTCCTAGCACAAGTCCTCCTATTTCCTTGTTCACTTCCTGCCTCATATTTCTTAGGACACCAACTCCTCAACACTACGCACAATTAATCTCCTAAATTCTAGTGCACGTGTGATCTCCTATTTCTAAGGACACAAGCTCTGTGCTCTCCACAATCAAAGATGCTCTCACAAACTCGTGAACTATCTTGTCTCATAAACCTTGTGCACAAAACTTCTAATTTCATGTGCCTTGTCCTCTTTATAGACCTGATTTGAACATGCAAGGAGGCCTAGTTCTATTTTAGAAGTCGAGTTCCAATTGAGATCTAATTGAGAGTTCTTCTCATCATTTCTACAATCAACACTAGAGTTCTTAACTCATTCTCTCAATCAACACTGGAAACTAACTCGTTCTTCCTTCAATCAAGACTGAAGATTAACTCGCTCTAGCTAAACTTGTAATTGCCACCTCATTCTACAGTCAAAATGATTAAGACTCCACTTAACTAAAGCTCCTACTCTACGCATGCTAACTTGATAATTATTCCTAGTCAATTGGAAATAACTCATCGTAACTGAAATCTAACTCATGAGCTCACACTCACACTAGGAGAAGGACAATTCGAGGTCTTCACTAGCTAAGGCACAAGCCAGAATACCTTTACTCGCTACATTTTCAACACTCCTTAGCGAGGAAGGTACTTCTCAAAGAACCTCATCCACCTAGATTTGTCTTCAACACCACCATGTTATCTATTGCTGCAGCTGCCCCCTCTAAACTAGAAGACTTCCCTGCTTCTTACTCTGAAATTTGATTTGAAGACTTGATCCTTCCAACCATGCTCCTACGATCCACCTTGTACACCCCATCTGAGCCTACTACTGATTTGCCCTCTAGCTCGGAGTCTATCAACTCGATCACCAGTGCCATATACCCAGTGTAGCTCCGTGGGTGCTTACTCTACCTGAATGTGAAACTGGGAGGTCCAACTCTCTCTTGATCCCCCCTAAACAACTTGTCTGCCCACTTCGCTCAAACTCTCCCTATACTGGGAGTCACTAACTGAGTGGTTGCCTCCACTTGCCCTAGTCTCTTCTCCTCATCATCCTGCTAGTCAACCCACTTGCCATCTAATCAAGACTCAAACTGTGATACTAGCTAAAGCTCCTTCTTGGGAGCCCTAACCTGCTCCCGCTCTAAGGACTCCCTCAGAGCTCTGCTCTCCTCAACCCTCATGTCACTACTTTGCACACTTCCTACCTTGCTGCTCAAGGTTGTGCCTATCTCAATCTGTAGCAGGCTAAGTCACAACGTTTGTGTCCGTGTTCGAGTTCAGCGACTTTAAAATTTGACATAATTTGACAGTTAAAATTTTAACAATAAAATTCGGCATTGAATTCGACATACTAGAAATTTGAAGAATATATATATATAATTTTATAAAATAAAATTCAATAACGAGATCAACTCCTATATGTACTGTCTATCATCAGAATAATGTGCGTCATTTGTAGCTATTCATATTCCTGAAAATCCGAAACACGTGAAACCCACCCCCCTTGATGCACCACATAGCACAGTGCTTATTTACTATATCCCTTTCACACTACCTCCCATGTGAGAATTTCGATTAAACACGAGGTTTGAATTAAAGCCAGCCAAACCTAATCAAACAAATTGGAACAAATTCAACATGGAATGAAGTTCAACGAACTTCGAACTTGACCAATAAAGTTCGTC
Organism: Pinus tabuliformis; assembly: GCA_031772625.1. Lineage (NCBI taxonomy): Eukaryota > Viridiplantae > Streptophyta > Pinopsida > Pinales > Pinaceae > Pinus > Pinus tabuliformis. Next base: position 881,386,780 of record CM062814.1, read on the forward strand.
GAACACAGTGACTTAAGTAGAAGGTATAAATTCTTCATCCTCACACCTATCTGCTTCTTACATCAAGAAGCTAAGCGCTTGAGGTAACCATTACCTCTGCTGAAGATGACATCATAGCCTTTGTCCTCAAGGGTAGCTACTAAAACAAGGTTATGCTTTAGGCCTAAAACATTGACAACATCTCTGGGATAGAGAGAGCTACCTGACCCCTTCTCAAAATTGACGGTACCAACTCCCCTAATGGCGTACTTGCCATCATCTCCTAGCTCAATTTGAAACTACATGTCATTCTCCTTCAAGTGGCTGAAATACTCCTTGTTCCCGGTCATGTGGAAGGATGCTCTTGAATCAATTTACCATACAATGTTGTCTGTCGAGCTTGCCAAGCAAGCTATCAATGAGAAAAAATCCTTGAACTGAGAAGAAAATGCATCTAACTTGGCTGGTGCAGCCACATGATCCTTACTAGACTCCTTCTGATTAGGACACTTAATGGCATAATGTCTGAACTCATGGCAATGGAAGCACTTGATCTTGTTCAAATCCTTCTTCTTTTTCTTGCCATTTTGACTGGACTTGGCCCTTCTTGCCCTTGGCTTTGCAACCTTTACCTGTCAAGGCAAATTTATCCTCGTCCGTTGTCGAAGTTGATCTCCCAACTCTCGTCATTCTCCGGATCTCTTCTTGAATGCAATTACTCCATAGTCTTTCGCAATTGGGAATATTCTCTTTGTCACTTACTACATCCTAGAAATTCTCCCAAGACTTATGAAGTCCCAAAAGCACAAGACTCAGAAGATCATTGTCTGCTACAATCACACCCACTGCACCTAGCTCATCTTGAACTTCAGTGAACTTTGAAAGATACGTGACGATGGGCTCTCCTTTGCTCATCTAGATACTTCTTAGCTTCTCCTTCAGAGAAAGGTTTTTGGCATCATTGGAACCCTTATACAAATCTAAGATGGCTTTAAAGTTCCAGTGTGGAAAAAGTCTGCAAAAAATCCCGATTTAATCCTAAAAACGTGATTTTTTGAACTAAACGATTTAATCCCCCGACTTTTTGGCGATTTTTTCACAAAGGAAAAAATCGCGGTTTTTTCCTTATACTCCCGATTTAATCGGGAGTCGACCCAAAAAGTCTGCCTCCCTTCCTAGGCCCCAGATAAAGAGGCCACAAAGGTGAAAAAACTGTAAATTGAAGCTTCCATCCATGCATTTTCGAGTTATTGCATTGTATTGTTTGTCATACTTCTTGCGAGCATAGCAGTCTCATTTGTAATCTGTTAGTTTTGAGGTTAATATATGTTTTTGTTTTCGAAGGAAAAACAAATCTTTATATTTCATATTTCTAGTTAGAAAGCAAAGTATACATTGGCTAAGCCTCCGGGCTTTCAGGTGATCCAGACACTAACAGCCACTGCCCCTTCAAAAGATTACAAAAGTACCAAATGGACAAGCATACAACAGTCTTCCGTAGAAAGAACCCCACACCATCAAAAACATTGTTATAGTTGTTGAATGCTTCCAGAAGAAACAACAAAGAGGAGGTCATGAAGATCAAATAGCAACCTGTCCAAAAAAAACAAAACCAATGCCTCAAAAAAGAACCCATTTTTCAGATAGGAATAAAGTACCTATGAAATCTTGTAACAGCAAAGATCCTTCCTGCAATGAGAGCACGTTTTGAAAGGGAATCTTCTTTAGTGGTGAACTCCCTGTAAATGTGGGGAAAGGTTATGTATCAGAAGTGGATTTTACCTCCAAGAGTTTTTGAATAATAGATGCCAGGGCTAGGTTAGTAATCTGACATCTGTTTTCTCAGAAAATAAGCAGCTTGCAGTCACCAAGCATTAATTTTCACATCTACTGTGATACTCACTGTTAATTTTCATTGGATCTACCACCTGACACCTTATTACCCAAGCAGATTACAATCTACTAAATAAATGCATGACTTATTTCTTAATACAATTAGCGGAAACAAAAATTAAAAGGGGAAGAGGATCTCAGTGACTGATTACTTGATGACTTTTGGATGACTCATGATATACATTATTATATTTTTTGTTGATATTTTGACTCTTGAGAGTTGAGACTCAAACAAGACTCAAAATTCAGGAGTTGATTCACTATTTTTATATGTGATGTAGCACTAGACTTCATATACATATTATATATTAGCTTTCTTTACATGTTTATGTGGAAATGCATTTATTTGATGTTGTGGATACTCTAGATGTTAAAAAAAAATAACAAAAAAGAATAATTTTGTGTTTTTTTAATTTTGTCGACTTTCTGCTGACTTTTTCAAAAAACTCCCGACTTTGACGAGTTTTTCAAGTTTTGGACCCTTGCCGAATTAATCCCGACTTTGACTTTTTCCACATTTCTTTAAACAACGCATATGTTGTCTTCTTCTCATGGAGAAGAGGGATAATATCGTCTCTGATCCCCTCAAGAATGATCCTCCTCGCCTTGGTGTCATTCTTGTTACCTTGGATCAATTGTTGGGCATCTTGAAGTGGATCTATTTACTACTTCGCAAATTCTAGCACCCCATTATCTTCCAACACCACTGATATCCGCTCCTTCCATGAGCAAAAGTTCAAGGCTCCCTCTAAACTGTGATCTGACCTTAGTCCTTGGAACACCATACTGCTATCCAAAGAACTATTATGCTCTTCAAATTCTAGAGCAAGCCTTCTGCATGATCTACACTGTCCACTAGCTGGTCAATCTAGTGTTGGTCTTTATACTGATCTCTACTCTGATACCATGTTGAATTTCTATGAAACTCTGCAACTACTTAGATGAATAACTGAAAATTGAACCTAGTTTACTTTCAAAAAGATACAGAGTTTCTTAACAATTCATAAGTAGCTCCCCCGCGACGGGTGCCTAGAATCAACGATTGTCAGCAGGAGTTTAGGGTTGAACTGGAGCATAAGCCATCTGGCTGAACATTCAATTCATCAGCATGTTCAAATTTATCTTGAAAAGATGCCTCTACCAAATGAACCTTGGTCGTCGTACTCCTTATTCAGTTTGTCTCGCAGAAACATTATGGCTCCTCATCATTGTTTGCAACGGTTCCTTGCTAAGCCGAACAAGGGTGGCGTCATGAAGAAGCCATTCCTCAGGCCTATTTCCTTCACCAGTATCTCATTACGAGAACCATTCGACAAGGAGAAACATGTGCTTTGTCATGCTATTACAAGGGAATCATGGCTCTAATGTTCATTTTGTACTCGCAATCTGTCATGGGGTCGCTTCTGAGTTTGTTTTTGTTTGCTCAACATTGGAATGTCTGCATTGCTATAGGTTTTACACTAGGCCACCCCAGGCCTCCCTTAATCACAAGTTGGTTTTGGCACTTCCATTGGCCCCCCATTTTCACTATTATGGTGCGCCTTCTCAACGTATTCTTTACTTCATCACAATTTTGAGGCTCTAACTATTTGGGCTCCGTCAAAGCCATGGCCTATCCCTAGCTTTTATTCACAGTGTGCGGCGCAATTTGCAGTGATAGGTTTGGGTTTGGGCAGTTTTATATTGTTATGTGGTCTCATGGTTGTTGAATTGGCTTTTGCCTTGTCGCTCTGCCAACAAATCATTGATAGCCGAAATTAGCCTTTGTCACATGCAATCCATGGCTTCAGGGTCACTGTAGATCACAGTCATAATTCATCTGGCATGTACATGGGACCAGGATGGCAGCCAACTGCAAAGGTTGGCTCTGCATTAAATTATATGAAGAATTCACGTTTTGTGAGGCCTTGTCTCCTATGACTCCAAGGTCTCTCTTCTCGATGGTTAGGGCCCGTGGTTAGTAGCACTTCTAAGAGTGGTGGCTCGAGGCACTTAGCGACTTCACAACAGCTTTGGTTTGCAGTTCATGGCGTAACCTAGCATGGAGGTCTGATAATAGCCCTTGGTTGGTTGGTCATGGCTTCTTCTTGGATCGCAACACATACCCTTTCACTGACCATTGGCTAGCTGCTCCTCGCAGGTCCAAGGTCCGTGATCCCTCACTGGAAGCTGGTTCACAGTCAATCTTAGGTCCTTTTATGGTTTCATGTAATGCCTCTGTTTAATTATGGATAATGTACACCATTTTTGCTTTTGTATATTTTTGTCATCCTTGGCACTGTAGGTTTGGCATCAATCAATCTTTTATTTTGATGGACAAGCTTATCAAAAAAAGCATATGTAATCCAAAGCAGCTTAACTTGTGTTATTGCGTCGATTTCCCAACAGGGCGGCCCATAACACAAAGACATTCTCTATGTACTACTTTGCATCAGTGATATAAAGTTGAGCCTTGGACAAAAAAAAAAGATTCATAAGTAGCGAAATAAAACACCAGAAATAAAAAACATATGCACACAAATTGACACACTTGTTTTCTCAGGAAACCCAACAAGGGAAACCTGCTTCCTTGATGTGGTATTTTATTGATTGTTCTTTAGAAATTGAATCTATTACAAGGCAATTTGTCTCACTAAGAAAGCATTATGCTTCTTCTCAAATAATCTCAGCTGATACAATTGATCTCGGCTTGCCTTGATCACTACTTGATCTTCACCCTCTAGCACACAATTGTTCCCCTACTGCCTCCTTGACATGCCCTGCCTCTTGCTTGATCCTGCTCATCCTTCCTTGTGCACTTGGCAGCCCTATTTCCTTTAGCTGATCTGGCTCCTATTTCTTAAAGCAAGTCATCCTATTTCCTTGTGCACTTACTACCTCTTATTTCTTAGGACACCAACGCCTCAAAATTGCGCACAATCAATCTCCTAAATTCTAGCAAACTTGTGATCTCCTATTTCTTAGGAGTAATCTGACAGAGACCTCATCCTGAGGCACCCGCAGACCGCAGCCCACCCTCTGAAGCTTAGTGGGGTATCAGGTCCATTCTAGAGACAGCAAGTGGAAACCAGAGCTCAGTGAGAGTTTAATTGATAACCAGTCCATGAAAACTCAGACCCCTGCATAGTAAGATCAGAATAGCAATAGCACAATAAATTCATACAGCACACTTGCGTTGTTTAGAGTAGCATAGTTACAGCGTGTACTGATTTACTAAGTTTCTGGTATCGTGATTCAATGCTGTATTGGTAAATTTTTGGTGGTTACATTTACTGTTACTGGTGGTCAGCCCTAAATTGCTGTGACGTGAAATCATAATTGCTGTTGAGAATATTTATTACTGTGGAAATTTTGTGGTATTTCAATACTGTCTATTGTTGAGTAAATGAATACTGCTGTTAATCTTGTTGATTTACTGTAGCTCTAGCAAACAGAGGAACCCTAGGGCAAAAATATTACCTTAGGGCATTAAATATTGTGTTTTTCTAGGAGCGGCCATTGCACTCCTTTGTATCTAACACCATTATACCTAGCAATCCCATTGACCAATTTACGTTTGCTTGTTGGATATTAATAAAATTATGTTATTTTATCTGCATATTAAAAGAATAGGCAGTTTAACAGAGAACTTATAAGAGACAAATTTCCAAACTTTCTCTAGGCAATTTAGATAATGCCAAATGCTTTGGTCTCATCTAGACACAATAATGTCCTGCTACCTGTTCAAACTCTAGAGATGAAAATGCAACAAACACTGACAAACTTACTGACTTAAGTTACACTGTCACACATCTTCTCCATCTTCTAATTATACATAAAATGAATGGAATATGCTACATTTCCAATAGCAAAATCATCATAAGTACATCTGAGAAAATAGACTTTGCATCCAACATACCTGTAGAGCAACCTCTTCAAATGTATTACGAAACAAATTTGTCCCTGTAGATACTGCTTGCCGAGCAACAGCTGGAGTATCATCTTTTAAAAATGCAATCAAGACTGGAACCATATCAGGCAAGTATTCCAGGTATTTCAAACCAAGTTCTTCAATCATCCTATGAGCGAAAGACAGAAGATTTGAAATCGTGTATCAGTAAATGTGAGAATGCATTTATCCAAACAAAAAGCTTCAGAGCAGAAAACAAGGGAATAAAAAGCATATTCCAAACTTTAGCCAGTGTAGGCCATGAAAGGTCGCTGGAGTGTCACTTTTCTTATATTGTAGATTCACCCATTATGCGGATGATTATTGACATGAAACCAAAACAGGATATTCTCAAAATGAAATGCTAAAAGTCATGCACATCCCAAATTAAATGCCACACTTGTCACTGATAAAGAATGCACGTCAAGTGAGAAGACATTTCACAGCCAATATAATACAAAATAGTGTTGGAAAAAATGATACACTGGAATTATATAATTAAATATGCAAAAGAATGTTTTGACAAAAAGAAGTTAATGGTCAGACAAAAATATTCAAACAGAAATGTGAACACAGATGTCAACGATTACAGCAAAGATGGCAAACATTGTCCAATTAATTTCAATAAAGATTATACTAAAAATCAGAACAGGACACGGAACCTATGAACTTTATGTGAAAATATTTCAGGTCCATATTTTGAAGATGTCTTTCCAGGGTTTTCTCTTTCATTTTAGAAATCAAGGTTCTTCAGCATTGATGAAGAAAGGAAGGAAAAGGACTAAACCATGGTTTTAAAACAAGGCCAGGTTGAACCAGTACCGGTCAAACTGGCCGGCTCATTATGCTTGGATGACGACCCAGCCAATGACCCCGGTTTGGGGCCAGGAAGACCTCGATTTGGTACCAAACCGGCCATGAACCAGCCGGTTTGGTACTAAACCAGCACAAACCGATATGAACCAGCAGGTCCTGCCATAACCCAGCTGGTTCATTAAACAGCCACACGTGTGCGGCTACAGACCCACAGAAAGGTGGTTTGAGCTGGTTGTGAGTGGATTTTTTTGGAAACTAGGGTTTCTTTGGTTTGTTTTTTAGCAGATTCGGACAAAGAAGAGAAACCGTTTGGAAAAAACAGTTAAATGATCTCATCTTCATGCAGTACAACCTTTGACTAAGGCGCAATCAGTTGATGAACAAAATACCTGATCTAGATCCCATTGTGTTGGAGGATACTGATCCAACATCAGAATGGGTGGAGGAGACTCAACCAGCTGAGGTTGATCCTGATTTTGATATTGATGCCATGGAGTTAAGGCGGGTTGATCCCAATGCAGATTTGGTAGTGCTAGTGGAACCAGAACCAGAACCAATAGCTGAATCAAGCAAAGGCAAACAACCTTTGTTGCACAAAAAGCCAAAATGTTTCAGGGTTTCAGAAACGGGTACGTTTAGAAACATCACCTCCCAAAAATGGAAACATAGGCTGATTACATGATCCAGCATTTTGTCCGTGTTTCAGCATTTCAGATATGAGTACAGCGTGAAACGCCAAGTTCCTAGACATTTCATACAACATAGCAAACAACCAATGGGAAGCACTAGTCATGCAGCTTGACCAACTTGTGCTTCTGTTAGATCTATTTTTGCTGTTGATACTACTACTGAGGTCACAGGAGTCTGAGGAGTCCTCAGACTCTAAGCCAAATGATGCTTATGTAGCTTCTGCTAATGATCCCATGTCTAGTAGTGGTGATGAGTTTGATAAGGAGTGATCATGTTGATCACTGATATGTAGTGTATTAGGCCAGTGGGACAGTAGCTTGTAGCATTGTTTTTGGACTCTAGTGGTCATTTAGAGCCTCATTGTTGCTGATATGTATTGCGCGTGGAGCCATTTTGATATATTCACCCTTCCATGGTATATAGATGAGCAAACTTTGCATATTTTATCTCTAATGGTTTGGAATCATGGTTTTAAATCTTAAAAATATTTTTTTCTTTAAAAATTAATTATTTCATGTATCATTGAGATCTAAGCAGTCCAGTTTTTCTGGTTCCAGTTCAATAACCAGTTTGATAGGTGGACTGGGTCAGTTCCCGGTTCTGGTTTTTAAAACTATGGCCTAAACACATCGGTCATTCAGAAAAATGTACCATCACTTTGAGGAAAGTGCCTAGACACCAGCAATACATGTAGTTGGTAAGCAGTGAAAATAAATAAATATATATATATATAATTTAAAATAAATAAATAAATAAAGCCAATTTGCTAACAAATCAAAACAATGAAAAATGATGAGAACTGTATAGTAAGGTGGGCAAAAGGTATGTTACACAGTTGTCAATTAATCAATTTAAAAAGCAAGCACCAAAAACCCATCATGAGCATGGTATGATATAGTTTAACTCAAAATCCAAGAACTGCACTCAAAGAGTAGATGCTTCTTGAAGTTCTTAAAGTAAACAAACCATATACAACACAGGGTAGGAGCAACTACAAAGATTGGCAAACACCATATAAAAATTTGAATAACATATGTTTTGATGTTTCTGGCTACAGCTGGAATTAGAAAAACCATCTATCTAAACAATATAATGACCATGGTTCAATACAAGCAACCAACCCTGTTGTAATGGTCTTGGATAACTGAATGGGCCTTTATATTTGGAATTAATTTTGTGCAGAAGCTTGGCAGTGTGTAAGGATATCGTTATATCAAGCCATTTGGAAACAGATAACATGCACTTCTAGTCCTAAGTCAGCAACTTGGATGAAAATATGGTGCATATTATTTCTTTCCCAGTGGTCAAGCTGTAATTCTTCAGGAGGAGCTGAATTTGAAATTTTAAACAGTTCCCTATAATCTAGATAAGAAGACTAACCAAACATGCTAATAACAAGGAAACCTAAAAACAAAATATCATTCATGAAATAAAGAAACACAATCTTGTATACAACATTAATCCTTGGGTTTTTGTTGCACTAGGTAATGCAGAAGGAAGCCCTGTGACCACAACCATGAGGCTTTCTAAATGCCCACAATTTTCATTTCAAGTTATTATAAAATAAGGCTTATCAGCCACTCCTTCAAATAGCCACACTAACAATGATTTCAGTAGCAGTCTGACAGTGCAGTCAGCGAACTTGACGACCTTGAAAAGAAAAGATTTTAAAAGCTTCAACTGATGATCAGAAAGACTGCATTGAGATTTAACAGATGAAAATCAAAAGATGAACAGATAATCATAAATGGTAAGTAGAAAGCTGATCACCTAATGTGGAAAGCCTATAGCTATCAATGTCCCGATTCTTTTCACGCACAAACTATCTATACTGTATACTAAACAAGCAACCTGACGCCATGTAACAAACCGGCCAATCGAATGGCCTGCACATCTTCAAGACAGATGGAATCCTCATATATGAAGAAGGCGACGAGACCTTGAAATGAGGAACTGCTCTAGGGTTTCCTCGCAAGGTTTTACCAGGAAAAAAAGTGAAGATGACAATTAACATAAGATACTATCAGGACTACGAGACCATGAAAATATATATGTGTGTCAGAAAGTTTTCTGTCTAATCAAGTGAGTTTTAGCTCTGCGTTCAAGGAGTTCTTCTGAATGCCGATAACTAACGAGGTGTGGAAAAATCGAAAGCGTGACAGTCATGAAACAGTAAATTTAGAATGGCCGGATTTTCTAAGAATGGATGCGTCCACTTAAGTTAAATTAATTAAAAAAAAAAGTATACAAACTAAGAGAGAAAGAGGGCATGACGAATGCGCCCAATTCAAAACTAAGGTCCAGCCAACGTAATTAACTAGAATGCAAGACGATAACTTCGCAAACATTTTAAGGCCTGCAATTAACATCAACAATAAAAACATATTCGTGATGTTGCAGTGATTGCTGATTTATGTAACAGATCGTTTGAAGGAGACGAATTTCGCATTATTCAACGTTATGTCGGTGAGTGACGAGCCCTAATAAATGGTTAGAGACTTACTCGGCTAAGAATTTGCGAATGGGACTGGAACGCTCGCCCTGAAGTTCTAGCAGATAAGGCACAAACTCTGGAAGCAAAGAAGGTTCCCTGTGTAATAGTATCTCCTTCAACTGCCTTAAAGGCTCCATCTTAGAAGCCGTATCAACATTATACTTGTGTGTATTGAGGAGTCTCACTGCTTCCTCGCGCAGTCTTCCCTGTGCCCTTTCCCTCTCCATCTCCTCCTCCTGATACTTATTGTGATAATAAATTAATTTATTCAGCCATACATCTGTAAGAGTTTGTGACCTGAGAGATTTCAAACCCTCACTCTCGCCCGTACCTGAGGAAGAAGAAGAGGAGAAAGGGTTTGTCTTCTGTGTTTTTTCGTTGAGATTTGAGTATTTGTATCTTTCACTGTCGAAATCTTCTTTCTCTCGGAGAAGCAAGGCGTTGCTCTCTCTATTAACTAATCTTCGTTCTTTTAACTCTAATATAGGCGGCCAAATATTTGTCTAAATAATAAATATATATAATATTTTATATTTTATATTTTTATTTTTATTATTATTATAATTATATAATGATTAAGAATTAAGCCCGAGTATGTTTTAAAACTGTTTTTTTTTTGGGTTAAAAAGCTGGTTTTTTTCCGGTAATAATAAAAAAAATTATTTGGTTAAGAGTCCATTTTTCTCAGGATAACTTAAGACCTAAAAATATTTGACAAGAGTGAAAATCTACCCAGCAAATTATTCCAAATAACATGGTTTTCTTTGATTAATAGTGATAAATCAACTTGCATTAATTATTAGTAACCATAAATCATGATAAATTTTCTTGCCGACAAAAAAATTATGTTATGTTTAAAATTTACCCTTAAAATTTAATTAACTAATTTTTATTAAACTCATAATTTTTAAATTATTATTTTTATATATAATTTTAATATTTAATTTATAATTCTATCGATTAAAATTGTTAAATTCCCTTTTGTAAATTTCTCTTTCTTAATTTGTTATCTCATTAAACCATAACCTTCGAAATTAAAATTAAATTACTATAACGAATATCTTACCAACCCTTCACTTTTTAATTATTATTAGGCTTACCATAAACATAAAGACCCATAACCCATGTTTTTATGGGCTTCCATTTGAGTTTAAAATAAACTACTACAATGGCAAAAACGCACATAATTCGATGCAAATATAAAAGTATAAGTATGATCACGTGCTAAGTAATTTACTTGATATTGTATGGTTTATGTGCGTGGTAAAGCATTCTCACTTCGGTTATATTCCCTTTTAAGATTGAGAAAGTACTAATATATTTGTGTGTATTTTATATATATTGGTTTGGTTTATGAAACAAATTAATTATATATATATATTACATATTACATATGTGATTAACGGATAACGTATTAATTTGGGTTTGTGGTGTATAGTTGAGAAAGAGAGTGTTATTATCCCTATCTAAATTCAATTCAATTATTGTAAGTAATATGTTGAGTTTTTAATGAGTATATCATTATAATGAATTTGAACTTTATATTAACAAAGTTTTGAGCGTTTGTGTAATATAGTTGATTTTGGATTGCATCATTAGAATGTGGGGAGATTTTAGGTGAATTTTCCTAGAATATGTATTTCATGAAAAAAAATACATATATCGAGGGCAACCAATAGATCCCATGCTATTGGGCCATTAATGCTTACCCCCATCTTATGCCTGTAGCATGGGATTCATGGCTTGCCATCGTATGCAGCACCATACCCCGCCCCCATGGCATCCTCCGGCAGTAAATGCAATGCTGCGAATGGATCTGATGTATAGATCCGACCGAGATTTTCGGCTTACCCCAATAGATTTGCGGCTGGCATTTACGACCGGATCGGCTCGTATCTACCAATTTATAATTTTCCCGCCGTTTGATAAATGAATTCTGCCTTTTAAATAACAGAGGAAGGGCGAAATCGACGTATCCATTTCTGCGTTTTGAAACCAGTCTTTCTCAGAGCTGAAGCTGCGTACTCCGACCGTGTACTCAAACCTACTGCTACGTTCTCAGCCCTGACAGGTAAGTTTATTCTGCTAACATTACGATTTCGCATAGCCCAATAGCATGGATTAGCGGAATATAAGGGCGGATTTGCTATTCCCCGCAGAGTTCAGAATAATGTGATTAGTTGTTCATACTTTGATACTATATGAGCGATGAAGCGGAAACCCTACCATACCATTGATTTTGAGTGCGATGCGCCAACCCATTATTCTGCCTTATTCTACAAGCGCAACCCTAAACATGAGAGAAATGGCGGAACTTTACTAACGCTATTAACGCTAGTTTATGAAATGATAATGGGTATCACTAACGCTATTAACGCTATTAACTTTACTAACGTTATTAACTTTACTAACGCTATTAACGCTATTATTCTTCAGAAAAGTGGTATCACTGTCTCTTTTTGCCTCCACATATGTCAGAGAATGTTTGAGGAATTTCGATAAAATACTAACTATGTGCACCTATTTTTGAAGTTTTTTAGTTTTTAATTGATTTTAAAGGAAGGTTGATTCGTGATTAAATAAATATGTTGTTAAAAGTTGACATGTGTTTTGTTCAAATCATGTAAGACTTTTTTTTTTTTACCTCAACATTCTTCAAAATAGTCAAAATCATTAATTGAAAGGAATAATGGCCCAATAGCATGGATTAGTTCGAGTTTCTTAACATATAATTAAATTTTATGGAATATAAATTATTTTCTATAAAAAATTAATTACATTTACTTTTGAGTCAAAATAATATTTGTTTATATAATTTGGTTTATTTGTATTAGTTACTATTTATTAGTTTGCAATGTTAAAATAAATTGGTTACCAAAACTATATTGGGTTGCATGATTTTTCAATTTAATTTAATTTAATTTGGCATCATTTTACATATGAATTTGTTATGATTTTGGTTTCAAAAATGCATATCTACTCATATTTTGGTTTCGAAAATAGCTGTGAGATGAGATATAATTTTGTTTATTTAATTGAACACTACATATTTGTGAATGAAAGTTTATAGCTAGCCTCTTAAGAGAAACAAAGTGTGACATCGTTTTTAATTTGTTTTTTTATTTTTCACAAGTCACATAACTTAATTAGTAAAGGAGTAAGTGGTCCATAATTCACACATATTTTTTAACTAACCAAAGCATTTTTACTTCATTAGCAGTGGGACTTTGAACAAAGGGCATCAAGTTTCAAGAGCTTTTGTTCATAGTTTATTTGAGCTTACTTTTTCACACCATAAGTGAAGGAAGACACCTAAAAGCAATCATAACTTGAACAAACTAAATTTCCCCACAGGGGCCATAAAATAATTTATTTTGTACAAATTGAAATATGTTCCGAAAATACTCTTGTTAATATCTAAATGGAAATTTTGTTATACTAAAATGGAAATAATTCACGTATTTGTCATTGAGATTTTGAAATTTGTTACCAAATGATATAGAACCGGTTATGGTTTATTAAGTTTTATGTCTTAGGAGCCAAATCAATGTTCCTAACATTTATTTATAAGTGGAGAAAGAAATACAACTAACACATTTTAATAAAAGCACACACATATTGAATAAATAAATAACCTACCGAGTTCATCAAATGTACTGACAAAAGTAGGATTCTAATTCTTACAACTAGCCGCAAAGTTTATATCAATATATATCAAAGTAAAAAAAATTACTTCCAAAGCTTGTGTTTTTGAAAAACACTATGTTTGATTAGAAAAGTTCAATGAAACTACTGCAACCATATAAATTAGATGACTAGTACATAATAGATATCAATTCATAATCAATAACAATAGACACTACTTTAGTATATCTCATTTTATTAAGATTTAAAAAACATAAAACCCAACTAATCTATAATTGTATTTCCCTTCGACCCCTTCCACCTCAACCACTCATCACAAGTTGTACCATGAGACCAACATGGTGACACCACCTCCACAAAGACATCATATGTCATACATGGTTAGTCTAAATTTGTATGAAATCTATAAGTTGATTAATGAACCAAATATTACCTTTACCAAAGTGGTTTACCTGAAAAGTATAAAATAGTTACCTAAAAATGTGATTGTTATTCTTAGTGATATGCATTAATCAAGACCATAATATCTACTCAAACCAAATTATTTTCGATGCAATTTTTATAGGTATTTGAAGAATGAAGAAGTGGGAGAGGATTAATGAGTTGGAAGTTGAAGACCCAGAGGATATGATTGAATTTTCAGCAGAAGGTTTAACATGGACAGAGATTAATGGGGACCAAGTTGCAATTATTCCATATTGTCGACTTGATGATTTTATAAGAGGAGAGGAATCGAGTGAACGGGCACCCACTCAATTTCTTCTTGCTTCTCAACGAAGTAAAAAAGCAGAGGATATCGGACAAACATATCTGGAGTACATGATGTGAGTCTTTATATCTTTTTTCAATATATGTATAATTCTTTTCAATATGCATAAATTTTATATCTAATTTGTTGTAAATGTTTTATATATAGTTATTGGTGTGCATATGGTCCGAAGTGCAACAACAGAATTATGAGTGCATCCTCAGATCAAAACAAAAAACACAATCAACATGAAAGTATTAAAGTTGGTTGCCAATGTCACTTCATTGTGCGGCGACTTCAACTTAGACCAGATGATGCTGTAATAATATATACTGCATGTAGGCATATTGATAAATCCAATGTTGTTTGTCATGGAAAAGATGCAATCGGTAGGCCTATGAGATTCAGTTATGCACCACATTTAACAAGGGATATGCGATCTATTGTCCAACATTTAATCCAAAGAGGTTTTAATGTTACCATGATATGTGTTGACACCTAATCCTCAACGGATGGGTGAACTGGACAGTCATCAAGAAGATGAACTGATCTGTCATATTTATGTATATAACTGATAGTTAGCTAATGAATAAATCAATCAGTTTTTTCTTGCGCTCATTCATTCTGGAGTTACCCTGGCCTGACATGGTATCAGAGCACAGGTCCCAGGTTCTTAAAATAGTCGTAACTCCTTCATTTCTGTTGTTGTCCTCTATCTCTCTGCGCATTGACTGCCAGCGCTCTGACCTGCATCTGCCACACCTGCTCTGCCTCTGCCTGGCTCTGACATTGATTCCATGGGCATCTGTTGGGTAAACGTTTCCAAGCATCCCGCTACCTTAGTATCATTGATTGTCCTGCGTAAACGCTTTGTTCATGGCCGCATGCCTTTTTTCTTTGTAACTTCGAAATAGCTCTTCGTTTTTCTGCTTTCTACCAAGCCGCAAATTTGCAGCCAAAGTTTCATCTGGTAAAGGAACTCCTGTTGCATCTATTGCAGCTCCACCCATAAGCATTTCATTGAACTTAAAGTTTACATCTTGTTGGGAGCCCACGAGACGCAGCACATTTTCGCGACAGACATAATCTCTGGTCCAATGCCATCACCTGGAAGAATGATCATTTTATATGTTTTTGAGGCTGCTGCTGCACATATGAGATGCCCACAGACAAACCAAGATAATCAGATGATTTAGACTACGAGGAAGTTTAATCTGTTTGAAGCAACCGGGAAGTTTCATTTGCATCTTTCTTTTGCCTGATTTCATTCAAGTTTGTTTATTCCAATGGACACATTTAGTTAAAGAATCCCTGGCTGTCATAAACTGAATCGACCTTTATAGTTAGATTGACAGTGGCCATTTTGCACATTATTACGATTTCTCTATTTTGGGCATAACTGCAATCCTGTCGTTTCATTGTTGTAATTCCTCTGCAATGCCATCTGGAAAGAGATAACAACCAGTTCCAGTTTCTGATAGTCGGCATCCTGAGTGCTATCTTTGGATTGTTAGTGTTTTTCATGGTCGTCGAGGCGAATACATTATAACAACCCGGAAGACAGGCTCGTCTACGAAACAATAACGAACGAAATCATGGATATGCTGGCTGAGGTCACCAGATCTATGACGAAAATTGCTGAAACGACTGAGACCGAATTGAAGGCATTGCTCCGGTCGAATTGAAGGCTTTTCTGACAAGTCACTTGAATTTGGTAACCGGCAATTGCAGATCCTAATATTCACATCTTTTACGTCTTAGAAAAATTATAATGATATGTTTTATAGATTTTTAGTCGACTGAATGGGAGCTGAACTATATTCGTCAAAACATTTTGGCCTGGCCTGATCGGGCAAGGCAGTTGGAGGATCGGGTGGTTCGATAAGTTTGAATGCGCTGTATCTCTTTGTATTGTAATCGATACACTAGTTCATCTCCTAGAAATATCTCTGCGAAGTTTCAATATGTTGGTTAAAATATGTTGAATTCTATGTGCGTTGAGCTTTGAAGTCTGTGAGCAGTCAGTCCATGTGTTGGAATACTACATGTGCGTTGCTGAAAGTGTGGTGCGTTGCTAAAACTGTGGTGCGTTGCTGAACTGTGGTGTTTCCAGAATGCCGATATATGACATAAGAGATGATCTTTACTTCAGTATGGCGGTTCTGATATAGTGTTGATCAGTTCTTCAGTGTATATTTATGATAGCAATTTTGGTATAGCGTTGAGCAGTTTTGATATTACACAATTTAAAATAATTCAAAGCGTTTTCATTCAAAATATTGTGGTGTTTCCAGAAGTCTTATATACCAACGCATTTGTAGTATTGATATATTGAAGTAATCCATTGCGTATTTTTCAAAACATAGTAGTATTGCAGAGATATGTACAATGAAATGCTGATGCTTTTAGCAAAATATTAGAGGAATTTGAAGGCTGTAACGTAAGGATTTTCTATCAGTAGAAATAATTTTGTTACAGTATGCATTCAAGAGAAAGAAGAAGATATTTCAGAGGCAGGGGGGGTAGACACCCTCAAGAAGAAAAGGCAGACTTACATTGCATTCGTTGCAAACGAAATGGATCACATGATGCTTCTACATACAAGCTACCATGGGAAAAGATTGAGCAGAGAAGAAATCAGCAGAAAGGTAAAACTGATGACACAGACAAAGGTAAAGCACCTGAATCCACTCACTATATTGAGGCACAATGTAACATTGGAGTAAATGAAGATTTGCTTAATGCTTCACTTGCTTCTTCGAAAAATGACTGGTTACTTGATTCAGGAGCAACCTGTCATATGACTCATAGGAAAGATTTTTTTGAAGATTTCACTGATAATGTTGATGGAGCAGTATACTTTGCAGATCAGTCAAAAATCAAGCCATCAGGGCTTGGCACAATCAGGCTTAAACTGCCTGGTCTTCCAGACTTTCTTCTGGATCATGTTCTATATCTCCCATAGCTCAAGAGAAACTTGTTGTCCCTGGTCCACATCCGCCAGCAAGGTCACTCCATTCATATGTTTGATGGAAAGCTTGAGGTAAGAAAGGCATCTGACCACTCACTTGTCATGAGGGGTATAGAAGAAGAAAGACTTCTTAAACTGCAAGGAACCTCTGCTCATGCACAACATTTTTCATATATTTCTCATCATGAAGAAGGTACACTTCCATCAAGTTTATTATGGCATGCTAGATTTGGACATTTAAACTATGATAGTCTCCGCTTGTTGAAGAAAAATGGTGTTGCTGGTTTGCCTACAATTCCTAGAAAACATAAGCAATGTGATGCTTGCATTCTAGGAAAGCATAGCAAACAGTCTTTTCATGATTCACATTCAAGAGCACATAGGAAGCTTGAACTTATTCATTCAGATTTATGTGGTCCAATGCCTGTTCCTTCTGCAAATGGAAATAAAAATATCATGACATTTATTGATGATTACACCAGAATGTGTTGGGTTTACTTATTGAAGAACAAATCTGATGCTTTTCAAACATTCAAGAATTTTCATAAGTGGATTGAAAATGATGCACAATCTCATATTGGGTCTATTCGCACTGATAATGGAAAAGAATATACATCAAATGAATTTGAACACTATCTTCGCCAACATGGGATTAAACATCAAACAATTGTACCTTATAATCCCCAACAGAATGGTGTAGCAGAAAGAATGAATAGAACAATCTTGAATATGGTACGATCCATGCTTTTCTTCAAAAATGTAAAGACAATGTTTTGGGTTGATGCTGTTCTATGTGCTGCATATATAAAGAATAGATGTCCATCTAGTACTATAAGAAACAAGACTCCTTATGAATTGTGGTATGGACATGTTCCTTCGGTAAAACATCTCAGGATTTTTGGTTCCACCTGTTATGCTTTAATACCAAAGGTACATAGAAACAAACTTGGTGCTAGAAGTCGTAAGTGTATCTTCCTGGGTTATTCAAACACATCTAAAGCATACCGCCTCTATGATGAAGTAAATAAAAAGTTTGTTTTATCTAGAGATGTCATTTTTCTTGAATCATCCAAATCTGACAGTGTTGTTGAGCGGCAACTTGATCGCTTGGATAGATTCACAAAACCGAAATCATTTCAAGAGTTTGATAATCAGATTCCACATCTTGAAGGGGGGATTCCTATACTAGATCAACATGTGGAATCTTCTTCTGAAGAACAATCTCCCCTGCATGACACTCCAACAACGGATGATGCTTTAAGTGATGTAATTGATAGAATTGGGAGACTCAATCTTGATTCAGACCAAACTCAATCAACAGAGCAGCCTGGACCATCTCATAAAGGTCCCCCAAAGTGGCTGACAAAGACACTTGAAAGTGTTCATCCTGATGAAATTGGAAAAACAGGAACCAGAAATACAAACCGACAAGATGGAGGTGATGTAGATAACTCTAATTCACCTGTTGATATGGATGTTACTTATGATTGTGAATTGAACTTGTCTACAGATTTTGAACCAACTTCCTTCAAAGAAGCTGCTTCTCATGATGAATGGAAAGAAGCGATGCAGAAGGAGTATGATGCCCTCATAAAGAATGGCACTTGGAAGCTGGTTGATCCTCCATTTGGAACCAAACCAATTGGCTACAAGTGGGTCTACAAGAACAAGTACAAAGCTGATGGCTCACTTGACAAGCACAAAGCTAGGCTTGTGGCAAAAGGTTTTGCACAGAAGGAAGGGGTCGATTATGAGGAAACTTTTGCCCCCACAGTAAAATGGGCAACCATCCGGACACTCTTTTCACTAGCTGCTCAGAACGGTTGGAAAGTCCATCAAATGGATGTAAAAACTGCATTCTTGAATGGAGATCTAAAAGAGAATGTTTTTATGTCCCAGCCTGAAGGATTTGTTGTGAAAGGACATGAACATAAAGTATGCAAACTTGTGAAGTCCTTGTATGGCCTCAAACAAGCACCACGAGCCTGGTATGAAAAACTAACTGAGCATCTTCTGAAACTCAACTTCAATCATTTTGATCTTGATGATGCAACTTTATTTGTCAAGAAAGTTGGCAAAACAGTTGTATATCTTGTGGTATATGTAGATGATCTTTTAATGACAGGGAACATTGAAAGCTATATTGCATCCATAAAGAAAGAATTAGGAAATTTTTTTGAAATGACTGATTTGGGCTATGTTCATTACTATCTTGGCATTGAAGTAACCCAACATCCAAAGTCCATATTTCTTTCTCAAAAGAAATACACTGGAGATTTGTTAAACAGATTTGGCATGACAGAGTGTAATCCTCTTTCTACTCCAATGGAACAAAACTTGAAGCTCATATCTATTGAAGGAAAGGAATTTGAGGATGCAACATAGACAGCTTGTAGGAAGTCTCATCTACCTCACTACTACCAGACCAGACATTTCATTTGCTGTTGGAATCCTCTCCAGATTTATGCAAAAGCTTTGTGAGGGACATTGGTCTGCTGCAAAAAGAGTTCTAAGGTACTTGAAGGGAACTCAAGACCTTGGAATCAAGTATACACAGGTGGACGACTTCAACTTGATTGGATACTCTGATTCAGACTTCGATGGAGACAAAGAAACTGGGGTATCTACTTCAGGATATGCTATGAGTCTTGGATCAGGAGCTGTCTCTTGGAGATCACGCAAACAATCAGTACCAGCAGATTCCACAACAGAAGCAGAATATGTGGCAGCAGCTGAAGCAACGAAAGAAATTGTGTGGCTTAGGAAAATTCTTGAAGATTTGCAGGTAAAACAAATACAATCAACTCCACTCATGATTGATAACACCTATGCAATAAAGTTGGCCAAGAACCCAAAGTTCCATGATCGTACTAAGCACATCAATACTAAATATCATCTGATCCGACATCATGTTGAGGCCAAAACAATCCATCTCCGTCATTGTTCCACAAACGAGCAAATTGCAGACATCTTCACCAAAGCGCTTGGAAGAGAAAAGCTTGAAAGATTCAGAACGATGCTTGGACTCACCAACATCCCTTCAGATTAAGGGGGGGAATGTTGACACCTAATCCTCAACGGATGGGTGAATTGGACAGTCATCAAGAAGATGAACTGATCCGTCATATTTATGTATATAACTGATAGTTAGCTAATGAATAAATCAATCAGCTTTTTCTTGCGCTCATTCATTCTGGAGTTACCCTGGCCTGACAATATGGGATAAGTTCATCTCTGATGTGAAGGATGGATTCGGTGAGTTATACATAGGGACATCTCGAGATACATACATGACAAGACAAGATATATTAAACATTTACAATGATACCATAAGGCTAGAGTATGTTAAAGATCAAAGTGATCCAATCAGTGTAGAATGTTGGTATAAGGAACACGCTGAGAGCTTTTTCTTCTACCAGAAACAAGATCTTGCTGAAAATATCCCTTTTATCATAGGCATACAGACAAAGTGGATGCGTTCAATGATGCTAAAATATTCTCACAACAATATAATCTCAATGGATTCAACATTTAGTACAAATAAGTACGGGGTGAGTACAAAATTACCCTAAATCTAATTCATTTATTCAACACCATTTTAATGCTTGTATCTTATATAAATATAATTATGTACTTTGTTTGTAATGTAGTATCAACTTTACACTTTAATGGTCTTCGACAAACATCACAATGGG
Organism: Pinus tabuliformis; assembly: GCA_031772625.1. Lineage (NCBI taxonomy): Eukaryota > Viridiplantae > Streptophyta > Pinopsida > Pinales > Pinaceae > Pinus > Pinus tabuliformis. The sequence continues at coordinate 881,407,639 of CM062814.1, forward strand.
GTTCCAGTAGCTTGGGTGATATCATCACGCAATACTATAGTTGATATTTGTAAATGGATGTCAACTCTCTTTGCCATTGGGAAGAAAGAGCAACCAGATTGGCATGTTAAAGCCTTCATTACAGATGATGCTACTGCTGAAATTGAAGCATTAAGGTGATGTGTTTATTCTTTTTATAAGAGACATAAAAATATTCTTAATGTATATTCTCTCTAAAAATTATGTTATTCCAGGTCTTCAATCAACTGTACAATATTATTATGTGCGTGGCATGTTCGTCATGCATGGTTGAAGAATGTTGGAAACAAAGTCCAAGGAAGGGAAAACCATATCCGAATTTTCCATGCTTTAGGAGAAATCATGCACACATGTGCAGATGATGAATCTGTAAAAAAGGCAGTTGAAAATTTATTTGAAGGATTCAGTGACCATACAAAGTTTTTGGAATATTTTAAAACAACTTGGTTAGCCAACAACAAAATATGTAAGTTTCTTATAAGTGGCTTTAATGACTCTTTTTTGCATGTCATATGTATAGTTATTGATTCATAACCAATAAATTTCTTTCTACAGATATGTGGGCAAAAGCGTACAGAAATTTTCCACATTCCAATCAAAATACAAATAATGCAATTGAGTCTTACCATCGGTATATCAAGCAGAGGTACCTAAGTGAGAAAAACAATGCATGCCATAGGCGGGTTGATTGGTTGATTTATGTGTTGTTGACAAAGGTTGTATTATATTACAATCATATGCAACGTTTAAAAGAAGCTGGTTTTGTACGACCCAGAAAAATTGAGGAACAGTTGAATTCATCCAGGTGTAGAGCTAACCAAATCCCAAATGAAGATTGTGTCCCTGATGAAAAGAGTAACAACGATTATTGGGTTCGTAGCCAAAATAATAATACTCGTGATATTTGGTACAATGTCATATATAAAAATTCCAATCTACACTTTTGTAATTGCAAGTGGGCCTTAAATGGAAACATCTGTAAACATGTATTGAAAGTTGAGATGTTGGCAAGTAACATTAGCTTGGGTGAAAATGTATTCCCTAATGTCACTAATCCTACTACAGAAATTCCTAGAATTTTATTTGATTTGAATGAGTCACCTATATTGGGCCCAGAAATACAAATAGAGCTTCTACCATGCTTTGATTCTCCTCCCATTCTAAATTATCATAATGAAACAAGCAATGATGATTTAGATAATTTCTCATATAATGTTGAAACGGCCAATGTACGACCAGATAGTGCATTATTTGAAGATGATGAGATGAAACGTGTTTACTCATCAACTCATGAGAAATTGAGATCCATAATACCTACAAATTTGGAACAGGCATATGCATTAAACAACTTGGTAGACAAAGTATGTCAAGAATACAACAAAATGTTTTTCAATACTATAACTCCATCCAAGATCACTACCAAGAGAAAACATAGTTTCTTGAGCCCAGTTAATAAGAAAAGGTGTTGTGGTCACAAGTGAAATGCAGGGAAAGATAAACTACAATTTGAAAGGGTTGGACGAGTTCGTGCAAAAAAAAGAGCATGAATGAACAGCTGGAGTTGTCTTCTCAACGACAAAGAACTGTGGACCACATGCCTGAGTTAGTGCAACATTCTATTATACACAAAAATGGTAAATCTGATGTTATGCATTTTTTCATGTGAAATATGATATACTATCATTTGCAATGCATAGGCATAACTATATGAACCTTTTTTGTTGTTACAGTTGACGGGCCAACTTGTCGACTCCAATTATTTGATGAGCATGTCGATGAAAGAAACTATAACATTGGGAGCACTTCTCCAATCAGTACTATCCCAATTCCCTCCCCGAGGGTGCTTCCCCCTATTGTACAACCAATGGGGATGTATTGTCGGCCACACCCACCACCTTTTTCCTTCATAAATTCTCCCATGCCTATAACCGACTCCCCAAACCCTTCCCAATTCCCACCCCTCCCCTTTAACCATCCGCCCTTCTCATTGTTCCAATCATCCACCCTTAACATTCCAATTTCCCCCCCTAGGGTGATCGCTCGCCCTAGGGTTATTCCCACTATCGTACAACCAATGGGGATGTATCATCGCCCCAACCCACTACATTTTTCCAATTTTTCTCCCACCATGCCTTTATCCATCACCCCTGAACCATGCCTATATCCATCACCAAGTGCTCCACCATCTACCCAGGAAGGGCAGTCTTCTCCATTGCCTTAGATCTTCATGGTGAGAATGAGTAGTTGATCAAAAACTTATCATTAATTAACGAAATTGATTATATGCATTTTGGATTTTACAACTAATTGGTTATTGAATTTTTGCAGCAATAACACTTTGGAAATGCACTTGGGAGTGCCAAGAGTGGCGATGGTGACTTATACACCCAATTTCTAGATCAGTCGTGAGGCGGCATTTCCATAATGTCATTCATGGGCATGAACTTCCATTATCTATGTTGGGAATGAAGTTCCATTTTGTAGAAAAGAAAAATGTATAACTAGACAAATTTGGAATACAAATACATGAATTTGAACTTGTGTGTATGACAATGTCTTCATTGACTTATAAATTCATGATGTGGATTTGATGTTATATTCTATCAATGTTACATTAGTTTTGAGGAATGTAGTTAGAATGGATTTATTTGTTTCATTTACAAGTTATCAAGTTTGCAAGTTAAGTTACTTTTATATTTATATCTTACTCAATGTTGCACGCATGAAAAAACATATCATTACCAAGGAACTTTGCTTAGTTATAATAATAGATGTATCATGTACATGAAGAGAGCGTATATATGGATTTAGATTTATTTTAATTTTTTGTTTATGAAAAAGAAAACTAAAGTTGAATTTATGAAAAAGAAAAGTACACTATACATGCCATATAAGAAAATCTGCAAAAATAGATAATGATTTGAGCCTTTACCACTTAACTACTAACATTTAAAGATGAAAACTTTATTGATAAGTGGTGTAGTATTATTTAAGTTTTATTATATATATATATATATATATATATCTATATATATATTAACAATTCCTTTATTTATCTTTGGAGCCCTGTAACATAATGTACACAACTCAATGCAACATAATGTCTTACGTAAATTCCATTAGGTAGATCAAATTAAGTATCCTATTGAACTTTACAATACCTTATAGAATATGTGTCACATGTCAAGTTTAGGTAGCTCAGAGTGGATAGAGACAAAGAGAGCACAATTGAGAGGGTTTACATTTCGCAATAGCCCATGGACCACATGTCTCAGGTAACTACATAGATAATGTCTTCTCCTTTGCACTTGCATTATTTCAATTTGAGATAAAAGAGGACATAGTAGATTCACCTTTCGAATGAATTTTCTTTTGAAAGGGTTTTCCAGAAAATAATTGGCATTCATTGTGGTTTGTGAGTGATTGTGAATACTTTTCTTTATTTTTCACATTTAATTTATTGCATACATAAACAACAAAATTGGTAATAAGGGATCTCGAATCTAAAGGAATTAACCCTTCATAGTATAGATTTATATTTAAGTAACATATATGTTTTGATGGACTATCTAGTGGAATATCCATGATAGTTTATAGATCAACTATGGTTAAGGACCTAATGTACATGAACATAAGAGAATCCCCAAAAAAAAATTGAACTCTATCCATTACTATCAACACCTTAAGCAAAGATGGCATCAAGATGATGTGTTGGTTAAATCATTGGGGAATATAGCAGGATGTCATCCTACCCATACGGACAATATTAAAAATATAATTGTATCTAAATTTAAAGAGGATTTGTAGTGCAAAGAAGAGTTAGACATTAAAAGGAAGCCAAGATATTACGAGGGAGTAACTCGGATTCTAAAAGATCAAAAATATCTTTTAGTTCTAACTAGTATAAAAAAGAAATCAACATTACTAAAACAAGAACCAACTCCCATGAACTACATAACTACAATGGTCATTGGGAAAATTCCTAAAACCGTGGGATGTAAAAATTTGTCACCTTTGTGATGGTTGAAGATGAAAATCAATTTCTCAAATTAAAACTCATTTACCTTTCTAACCTCCCAAATCTAAAAAACTATGATAATCTTGGAATGCTTCTCTTACAACTTTTAAAGTATAAAAACAAGATTTCAATGAATTTAAATAAACTTTCCCTTTTAAAAACAAAATTTTTAAAAAATTTAAATAATCTTGGTTTTTAAAAATGAGATAAACTAATTTTGATCTCAATGAACATGAATTATCATTATTATAATCACATTAACATAAACATTATTATTTGGTATTAATATAGATACTATTATTTCCATGATTAAAATCTATTCTTTATATTCAATGTATTTCGTCTTTATAAAAAAAATGATAATAATAAATGAGATTTAAATAATAAGTTTGATGTCTATGTTGAATTTTGTCAAATTTTTTATAAATTATATATAATTTTTTTTTATATAAAATTATATCATATCCATATGTCAATAATTATTATTTATAAAAAAAATAAAAATTTAAATTATTATAACATTTTAATTAACTTATAATCTTTAATTCATAAATATGTATTTTAAAATATTTTAAGTAATTGTAAAAATAATTATTTTTTATTAAATATAAATTATATTTTATAACATATTATTTTTAAAAACATAAAAGTCTAATAAATATGATACAAACAAAAACCAAATTCCGATTGAATTGACACGTACTATCGGAATGTAAAATAATAAGTTTGATGTCTATGTTGAATTTTGTCAATTTTTTTATAAATTATATATAAATTTTTTTATATAAAATTATATCATATCCATATGTCAATAATTATTATTTATAAAAAAAATAAAAATTTAAATTATTATAACATTTTAATTAACTTATAATCTTTAATTCATAAATATGTATTTAAAAATATTTTAAGTAATTGTAAAAATAATTATTTTTTATTAAATATAAATTATATTTTATAACATATTATTTTTAAAAACATTTAAAAACATAAAAGTTTAACAAATATGATACAAACAAAAACCAAATTCCGATTGAATTGACACGTACGATCGGAATGTAATATTTAATGCTATTGCATTCAATGTAATATAATGGTCGTATCGAAAAGCCTTTCCGTATGATGTTCTTGCCGTTTTGGTTGATCTCATCGCACGAAACCAGTGATGTGTAGATGCCGTAACCACATTTATTGTGGCCGATTACCATGGCATGGAATGGCTATGGTCATACGTAAGGCCACCCGTTGACCGTTGATCAGGGTGTCCGTGAACCACTCATAAAAAATATATATATATATATATAATTTCCTTATAAAAAAAATAAATAAAATTTTAATATATTATTATTATGTTCAAATTTAATTGAAAATAATTCTATCACTGTTTTAATCTATTTTATTATATTAACATTTTTAACCAATTATATATATATATATTATAAAAATTATTTCGAAATTGATGTTTATTTCAAATTACAAATTCACAAATCATATTTTATTATCCTCTACGCTTTATGTTAAAATAAATATTATAATATAAGCATTAGTTATTGTTTTAATATATTAATAATATTAACAAAAAAAATTAATCTTAGAAACATACCTTATTATATTATTTATTTTCAATAAAAATTAAATAAAAGAATGTTAAACCAATAACTTATTATTTATTTTCAACGACAGAGTAAATAATAAACAAACCTACATTGCATTTATGCATTAATACATTAGTAACAATTTGAATTTGATTATAAGAAATTATATCCGAAGAATTCCGAGTTAGTCGATTAAAAACGTGGTTCTGGGATTAAAAACGTGGTTCTGGGAGTTAGTCGAGTTAGTCCGACGCCCGAAAATACGGCAGCGCATAAGCCTCGGAACCTGAAGCTGCAATCTGACAAGGGTCGTAACAGGGTCCCACTGTACACGGGAAAATACACCAATATACCGTACCAACCCATCGCACGAAACCAGTGATGTGCAGATGCCGTAACCATGGCATGAAATGGCTATGGTCATACATAAAAGGGCGTACTATAAGGCATTAAAATCCCTATAGCATGGGATTTATGGCTTGCCTATATCGAGGGGGCTTAGCCATTATGACTTTGTCATGGTAAGTCAAATCACTTTGAGTTAACCCTTAGGGCTATTTAATACATGTATATTATATAATCATCCATATATTGATCTATTCATATTTATATGGATGGTGACATCCATAGCTAGTGAGATGAACGTGTGAGAAATAAATGTAAGATAAATAAAATGAATAAATAAATCATCATAGATCCTTCTTAATCATGGATCTATTAAGCACCAGAAGGGATCAAAACCATTTGTAAGAGGCAAAGTTCTCAATGCTTAAAAGACCTCGCGTTAAGATGGATTTGTGTGTGTCTTTTTTATCTATATTGATGTAGCTCACACTTGATAATATGGATTTATAAAAAAAATAGTTAATCAATTTAGTTTTTATAGTGTTATTTTTATGTATATAGATTTGTGTGTGAAGATTGGAAATGGTGTTGAGGGTTGGGGTTTCTTCAAGTGTTTGTAGCTCTAGAAGTTATGGTTTATAGCTTCAAGCAAATATATGGTGTATGATGATGTGTGTAATTATTCAAAAAATCCTATAAGTAAATTGAGATATTGTCTTATTGTCTTGTTGGGAGTTCTCTCCCAGGTTGCATAGTGGATCATGGTCCAACTTTGATTTTGGAGATGTGGTCAAAAGGGTAGAATGTTGTGATGAACTTAATGGAGGCAATGATACAAAAAGGACAACAAACTTTTACAAGCTTGGTAATGGTCTCCAAGTTGCATTTAAAACATGAGACTGTGTGGAGGGTTTGGGATTAGGTGTGATTATTATTCCACTTCTCTCCCTTCTCTTGCATTATCATCCTCTAGGGTTTTCTCTCTAGAGGTTTCTAAGAGTACTCTATTTGCCACTACTTTAAAAAAAAATAAAAATTATGGGGATGACTTGTTGGCGTTTACATTAACTTCGTTAATGGAAAAAGTCGATTTGGGGGAGGGGGGGTGTGGTATGGATGTGGGGGTCTCGTGATATCTATTATGGTGCTCAAGTTGAAGTTATTGGGTCAAGATCTTAGGATCAAACTAAGAGATCAATAAGGAATTAAAAGAGACTTTCTAAGTTAGATGTAGTGCAAAAATCCAAAAGATATGTGTATAAGAAGTCTTCTTCGATTCACTTCATCTTAGGTGCATATGCATCAAGTGGTAAGGATGATTGTTAAGGTAATATCTGAAGTGGGGCATATCCCCTATCCCTCTCAGCTACTTTTTTCGTCTATGAAACAAGATGCACTATAAAAGAATGAGTTTTTCCTCCCAGTGGCCCAGTTACAACACAACCTAATAGCCTAATAGTGGTTACGTTTGACTCATTCAACTCTTAACTAGAGTTACAATAAGGACTCTTCTAGAGTCTTCTTCATCATGATCACGTAGTTAGCCCCTTTTCCACGAGTAATGGAGGCTCACGTGGCATCCCCTCGAATAATGGGGGCCAAAACTAGAAGGTCAACTTTTGAGTGGTATAACTTTTGCATACAAACTCTTATTGAGGCAATTCTTACGCAGTTAGAAAGGTCTCTATGTGTAGAATAGGGAAATAAAAGGTTCACACTAAAGCAAGAAGTTCCCCACCCCCCCCCCCCCCCCCCGCCTCCAAAAAAAATAAATTGTTGTTTGATGCCTCAAACTGCTTCTGCAAGGTTTCACATCCTAATTTGCTAATCTAGGTCCCACTAATAAAAATGGTCCTATGACTTTATTCTTTCACATTTTCCACTCTAAAAAGCAGCAAGATGGATGACAAATAATATAATTATCCAATCTAGATAAAATTGGGATAATATGTCCAATACATTAAACTAGATGTCAATATGTGCTTGTTACACTTATTGGTAACATGTCCTTGTGCAATTGGGACAATATGTTGAGTACATGAGCAAAATATTTGCTTTCACTGATAATTATTCCAAAGTATACAACCTGCAACAACATTCAATTATATTGAATAGTTATCATCTCGTGAACTATTGTCAACACTTAAGTTGCATGTATGCCTCATTTCTTCATCACTTACAAACAATATAGAGTTTGGGTTGTTTAACCTAATGTTTTGTTAATCGAGTTGTGTTTGGTGTTTTGTATCTTCCCTTTCCATGTACAAACACATAAATAAAGTTAATAAGCATACTTAAATCTATATAGTAGACTATACATGATTGTGTAAATCTAAAAGCATATAAGAGCAACAAGTGCTTAGTGAATAACACACATTCATTCGAAGCCATACTTTATACCTTCTCTCAAATATATGTGGTGACAAAACATAACTATAATTAATATAAAGGTTTATTGTACATTTCCCCAAATCGGGCGTGGAGTGACGTGTCCCATCCAACAAGTAGCAAGGACATCATTACCTCACTTAATGCGTGATGTAGACATGCCCTCCTAGATCATCATACTGTTGAGACATGTAGAGGTTAAGGCTAGGTAGCAGTTAATGGGAACAACAGTTGGGAGATTAATGCAATAACGATATGTAACTTTGATTTTATCTTCAAGCAATGTGGGGGATGTTTGGTTGTAGGTTGAATCCTCACTATATTCATGATAAGATTCATCAATAGTATGGTATTCTTAGTATTTTTTTCTTTCCAATGACTAGAAGGAAGCTCTACGGTCTTAGTGTTGGGTTTGCCTTTCTATTTCGAAGTGGAGCATTCTCATGCTTTGTAGGCACCACAACAGTTATCCTAAGTGGAAGGGGTATGATTGCATGTGTCAATTACCACTAGCATGATGACAAGGGGAGCTTGGCATTCCACTGAAGTTAAGTGTTTGAAGTTCTTATCAATTAGAGTCAATGGTTCATTGGAAGGCTTGTTGTTGGCAGGGTGGAGGAGGAAGGGGTTCATTGAGTGGCTCCAGAGCCCTAATGTGGGTTTCTATATTAACTTGGCTATATTGTGAACACTTTCCATCAAAATTCAAGGAGGTACTATAAGAGTTAAAAGAGGAGGTCATTGGTGAACGACGATGTTTGCCTAATTTTGAGGTGATAACAATAGTTGCAGATTGGGTGCCAGACATGGGAAAGACCCGTGAATGGCAAAACCAAAAACAATATGTCCATATCATATACTTGTATCGAAGAATGAATGCATTCTTGGTTGGGTGCTCATGGATCACAATGGCACTAAAATGATATTTTGTTGGTTCCTCGTGACATGGTGTTCCAACTGCAAGAGATGAATGAGAGAATCAAGAGATCAGGTGGTCTTGGTTTTTTTTTTTTTTTGGTCGTGAATAATTACCTATAGTCTCTTCCTTTTTTGGTCCCTCATAGATTAGTTAAGATCGAGGATAGTATATGTACAACTTCAAGATTGTTACAAATTAGTCGTGTAGGCTTTTTTTACTCTCTATTTTTAGTTGATGGAACTATTGCAAGCCTATGTCATGTTGCTAGACTTTTAGACATGTTATTTTTTTTACAGATAACCTTTTGTTCTGTCAGTGGGCTGGTTTCCCATGTGGTAGACCCCTGACAGGGAAAAGCTATATATATGTAAATTGTTATGATAATTGAAATTTAACTTAAAGAAAAATGTTTATTTTACATTGTTCCATTAATTATAAAACAAGGGAATCTAAACAACATAGCTACTTATAAATTATATTATTATCCTTAGATACTTCAAAATATACTTACAACCCATGCTTAACTCAATGTTGATCAATTCTTTAGTTGACTCTTCTTTGTATGTTAGCACCTATTAGAAGATCACAACCATTGACTAGTGTAAATTAATTATTTAAACATAACGATCACAACAAATGTGAAGTCTAAAGTAAGGCTAAAAATGTAAGTACTCCCAAAGTTTGTAATAAATCATTTCCTTCTCTGTCATCATGCCTTATGTGTTGAATGGGTTCCATTTTGTTTTAGTTTTTACAATAAAACATTTGAAAATGTGTATTTAATGCAATGATTAAATTTAATGCACATAAAAGAATATATCAATGATTACCTCCTTCTGATGCACGTTGTTGTTGGGATGGCTGCTTTTGCACTACAAACATATTCACGTTTTTACCATTTCCTTGTTTATTTTTTGGACATCCCTACCGACGTATATTGGTGTTCCCTTATTTCTCCTTTGGAATTTCTCTAATCTTCCTATAAAATGAAAATCACAATTTCTATCTTTTTAAAATTGACATAGAAGTAAATATAGACATATTATAGAAAAAATGTTTAGTAGTAATACATTTTAAATGATTTTTTCATGTTATTGTAAATTTTTGCTATTGCAAGTCTCAAAGATTGCATTGACCATTGCTCTAGAAACACTTTATATGGTTTAAATATATTCTAATTCTTAGAGTGATTAGATTGATTTTTGTGTTGTATGTGAAAATTATGTCTATATGTCCTTTCCATTATATCCCTCAAAGTTTTCTAAATACTTTTCCTCCTCTTGTTAACTTCCAATACCACTAGATGAACCGAGGGTCCAACTTATCATCATTTATGTCCTTTATAATTTTTATCTTCTTGGCACGACATTCCATTCTGTCATTGGCATTCCCTACATAACATTAAAATCATATGAAATCGGGTGTTTAGAACATGTTACCGATCAATGTTAAGAAAATCATTTTTATAAAGAGTAAGATAAAAAAACTTCATGTTCATTACCTTTTAGTTTTCCTAGTAATTCCTATCTTTGCAACATTTCCATAAAGATTTTATGTTCTTTTGCACTCATATTGCGAACAATCTTATCGAGTTTTTTCTCCGCATGGCATGTATTAACCAATACACTTCATTAATTTGAACCTATATATAATTCCAATACACCAAATTTTCAATAAAACTTAAAAAACTTGCATTGTTCTCTTGTTGGTATGAACTACCATCACGCTTGCTACTATAAGTTATTTTCTTTGAATGTTATTGACCATTTACTATCAAAAAACTTCCTAGGAATCATCAAATATAGAAATTATGAGATAGTATTATATATATATATATATATATATATAATGGTGTACTCAATTATATTGTTGGAAATTTAAAAATGTTTTGTTTGAACATTGTTATTTTTAATTGGTGTTCTATAAAATAATAGATGCATTGGTTCCTCATTATTGTTATTGCATAGTAATGAACCTATGAACAAATTTAAACCCTTAACATTTTCATTGAAATATGTTGTGGTTATCGATCATGCTAACAATAAAAAAAACATTGATGCACAATGATAATTGAGAAAGCATTCTTTTAATCAAAATTGGTAGTGACAGGGTTTGGAATCAAATACAATGAGTGGTTTCATTACAACAGATACCAAACACCCCATATACAATAAATATAAGATAATTTTAAGAACATCCATCAAATGAACACAAAAACCAAAAAACCTTATAAAAATCTATTGCTTAAAAGAAAAAAGGAAAAAAGAAAAATAAATGTTCATGTGAAATAGAGAGAGGCAAACCAAGAGAAACAAGAAAGCTAGGGCTTCCACGAGAATGCACTAAAAATGAAGTCAAATATCTGAAAAAAATCCTATGTGTATTTGTATGTGACGTATGATGGTGCCTTGAAAAGTTGTTTATTCAAAAAAATGTTCCCACTATAAAGACTTTTCTGATATATCCCTCTTGTAGAAATTTCCCCTGTATATTTTGATAAATGAATGACATAAAAATTATGATTTTCTTTTATAAACACATGTTTAAAAAAATGAAAATTGTCTCATTCAAGTGGGGAAAAGATTGAGATGATCAATAGGATGTAGTAACATAACTAAGGTTCGTCCTTTACAAGTTTATATGTGACCTATGATGATCTATTACAAATTTGATTTTTTAAACTCAATCTACCCCCTCAAAAGCCTTTATTGATAGATCGCTTTTGCATAAGTTTCCCCTTTAAATTTGGGCAAAAGAATAAAATAAGGATTGGAGATTTTTTATAAGCAAACACATACATACATACAAAAATATATATATATATATATAGATATCATTTTTTATGTAATTTTTTGTGTATTGATGATAAAAATGTATGCATGCACCCACACACATATTTAAGATACTTTATCAATGTGTTATACAATATTAAGTGTACTAGTGTGTATACGCCAAAAACATGCATTGATAAAATATTTTATTTACAAAATAGAAATTCAAACTTCTATAATTAAAATTTTGTCGAGGTTTTGCTTTGCAAAGTTCAAATGAAGGACACTATTTGGTGTGATTCATTAATACTTGCACACGTGCATTTGGTGTATTCAAAATAAATTATATGTAAAAACAGTATTGGGCACATCAATAATTTTTTAAGGCAATTGAAATCATGATTGAATTATATTATGCAATGCTGGTCAAACTTTCTTTTGAGAATTTATTGTATTCACGATGGGTTTGGCTCAAATGTAAGGAAAAAAACATTATAGTATCAAATGCCTAATTCTTCAAACTCGAGCTTATTTCATATCTTTGAGAGTTCTTTGAGTTCTCTCGTATTGATTGCAATGAGTCTAGATTTTACTTATCATTTGTTTATATAGTTGAATTTATGTTATTTATGCATGTGTGTTTGAATAATTATTTATTGAATTTTGTAAGATCATTATTAAAGATCAAGTTTGAATGCATGTAATATTCCATTTGCCCAAAAATACAGCAAGTTCTTATCAAGAGAGATATTGCAGGAAATTGTTTGACGAAAATGGATAGTGACTTTACCATACCAATTGTAATGCCATCTTCCAGTAATTAACCAACGTCAACAATACTACACCATGAGTTAGATCTCTTTTATGAAACCCAAGTAGTATGCAGTTGTTTAAATTACAAAGATTGAAGAAGAACTGATGACTTGTCACATTATTCCATTATATTAATGATCAAGTAGTCAAATTTGATGGTCTAATACTGATCAGGTGCTCAAAATTAGGCTCAAAAATAAAAGTGTCAAAAACTTGTTAAACTTAGCTTCAAATAGAAGAGCTCGTCATTTTGATTCTAATGGTGCAAACAAAACTCAAATCCGAGCTCGTATGTAGAAGTTATAGCAAGTCAAAGTTCAGGTTTGACTTGCTCACATGACAGGATTGGATGATGTGGCAAGGTCCTTCAGTGAATGAGGAGGTGCCAAGTGGAAACCTACCATTGGCCCCCGCATGTCGCAAATCGTAATCGCAGGTAAGTTGGCGTTAGAAATCGGCCCCCGAGCAGGGAAGGGTGCAATGCGATAAGACAAGGGGAAAGGTTTTCAAGAAATGACCAGAGGCCCAATGCGATGGATCGAAATCGCAGATCAGTGAAGGGTTGGTGTTACGGAATCAACCCCTGGGAGGTACTGGGTTGTGATTCGACATTGCAATCGCAAATCGCAACGATGCAAAAGTTCCCAATATATAAAACCTCGATTATTCGCCGAATTGCGAAATGCGATAAGTCCCTGGATGCGAGATGTTTATCAGTTCCAGTTAATACCCTCGTCGGGTCCACCAAATCGCAATTGCACATTGTCACCTTGTTCACAGACCATAAGCCCGCAAAACTCCGACAATTGCAATTTGCGATAAGACAGTCGGCACCAACGGATTAAGGTCCAATGCGCAACGAAATTTTCGCCCAATTAGCGGATTTTCGGAGCTAATTTGTAGGATCATATCGGGTTTGGAGCAATTTGTGAAACGAATAGTGGGAAAACAAGGAGAAGTCATAACGTCTTCAATTTTCCACCAAATTGGTTGCAAAAAGAGGCTAAATAGCCATTTTTGGACATTCTAGACTGATTGGAGCAAGTTTCATAAGAATTTGAGCATTGTAAACACTTTTGAGCATAATAGAGAGGCCCAAGCCAGTGGAAGTTGGACCAAGGAGACGTAGCCCAGGAGGGGTGAACTCCTTTATCATGTGCTTGTTGTAATGTGTTTTGGATGATGTTTTATACATGTTTATGTTGTTGTTTAGTTTCTGGTTTATGTTAAATTGCTCATAAAATTAACATAAGAACTCTTCATTTCACTTGCAAAATTTGATGAATCCTTAAGCACAATGAAATCATTTTGTTTATAATCTGAGGAAGATCTTAGCGCTCCAAAATAATATTTTAAATCAGTTCAATTTGGTATCAAAGCAAATGGTTTTGCTTTGTGAAAGAAGGATTTAATTGTTTGCAAGTTTATGTCATGCCTACAAGGTTAAAACTCAAAAGAGGTGAAGGAAAGCTGGTTGGAAGCCCTAAAGTTGGGTCAAGGGGAAGAAGAGCAAGGTTGCCACAATCTCCAATACCAATTCATCCTCAAGCTGTAGTAGAGACTCCAGAGATCATGTCCCATGAAGGAGAACCTACAAACAAGACAGAAGATGAGAAGACCTTTAGAAAGGATTTCTTTGATATGACAAAGATGGTGAAGGTACTCTGTGAAGAGAGGAATAGCAGGTTGCAAGGAGAAAGTTCCAAACCTCCCAAAGGATAAGGCTCTTCAGGAGGAGGTAATGTAAAAGGAGGTAATGGGAATGGAGACAAACCTCCACCCTCTCCACCATCTTCTTCTTCACAAGCATCTTCACCCTCTTCCACTAATACAAACCTTACTCATACTCATCATCATTCTTCAAAAGGAACTAGAAAATCACATTTTTAAAAACCTGATGTTAAATTCGAATTACCCATGTATAATGGTGAAGTGAATGCAAAGAAGCTTGCTAATTGGATTCATCAGTTGGAGGTTTATTACAGGATTCAAAACCTTAAAGAGGATGACATAAATATTTAGTTAACTTCCTTGAGAATGGAGGGTGCAACACTAGTATGATGGGAATCAAAGACCCAAGAGGAGATTAAAAAACACATTAAGATCTCTATTTCTTGGAATGATTTCATTGCTACAATCAAAAGACAATTCTATCCTCTAGCTTATATGCAAAAAGCCATCATGAATTGGCAGAACTTTAGACAGCTTAAAGGTCAAAATGTGCAAGATTACACCCAAGAATTTAGAAAAAGGTCTCTAATGTTAGGTGTAGATTTGCAGTCACATGACTCTTTGCTGAAGTACATATGGGGTTTACATAGTTACATTAGGCATACTATCCTAATGTTTAATCCCAGTAATCTAGATGATGTGTGTGTGCAAGCCATTCATCTTGAGGCAAGAGGGAAAAACATCTCAGAAGAAGGTAGTAAAAAGTCGTTTAAGGGTAAAGAGAAAGAAAAGGGTTTTACGGAAAGAAAAACACATTCCTTAAAAAGGAAGCAGAGAAAACAATCTGTAAACATTGTTCCAAAGAGGGTCACAATGAAGCTCACTGTTGGAAGCTTCATCCCGAAAGGAAATCAAAGAAATTCAACAACAAAGGAAAAGAAAAGACATATGTAATCACTCAAGAAGAGGATTTGGGATCCGAATCGGGTGATGAAACAAAAATCATAGCCATGGGGTTTCAAGGAAAATAATCCATTGTGAGCACTAGTTCTTCAAACTCACATAATGAAGCTCCAAATGAAAAGAGGAGAATATGACTGTTTCACATAAGGGTGATATCGAAACATAACAAGATTGATACGTTGTTTGATAGCGGCTCTCAAGCCAATCTTATCTCAGAAAACATTGTCAAGAGTTTAAGTCTGGAAACTGTTCCACATTATAAACCATGTCCACTTGGATGGGTATGTGAAAACGCGCAATTGCAGGTTACGAGAAAGTGTAAACTGAAATTCACAATCACTGCAAAATTCATAGATGAAGTGGAGCTTGACGTTGTGCGTTAGATATATGTGGCATTGTTTTGGGCAACCCATACCTTTATGACAGAAAAGTTATCTTCCATCAACATGAAAAAAAATATCACATATTCAAAAATGGAGTAGAATATATTGTGAGAGCTCACAGCAAAAAAAAACAAATCTTTCGATTGCTAATGTAGGGAAGATGAAAATATTGGTGAATTCGAGCAAGAATTTTATGCTTCTCATGATCAAACCCAAGAATGATATTGATTATGAAGTGTTTGATGGTTGTAATTCAAATTTGAAAATTGATTTAGTTGATGTTGTTAACCAATATGACGAGGTGTTTCAGGAATCAAAGGGATTACTTCCCAAGAGGGGAATCCAACCTCAGTTACAATTACAGCAAAAGTGTCTTCTTCCTAGCATTGGCATGTACAGGATGTCAGTAATGGAAAGCGCAGAAATTAAAAAGAAAATCTAGGGATTGTTGGATAAAAGGATCATTCAGACTACTCCTTTATCATGTGGTGCACCTCTTGTTTTGGTGCTCAAGAAGAATGGTAAGCATTTCCTTGAATGGGGTTCAAGAAGTGGTTTTCATCAAAGTAGAGTTGTTGAAGGAGATACAGGGAAGACGACATTCAAAACCAGGAAAGGTTTGTTTGAATGTCTTGTTATGCTTTTTGGTCTTTTCCATGCTCCTACTACTTTCATGCATATAAAGCAAGACGTATTGAAGCCATTTCTAGACATGATAATCTATTTGGATGACATTTTCATTTTCAGAAAATTTCATTATGAACATGTCATGTGTGAGAAAAAAATACTTGATATTGTATGTCAAGAACATTTGTTTCTGAAGATGTCAAAGAATACGTTGGATAAAACTTCTTTGATGTACTTGAGTCATGAAATTGGTTCTTCCAAGCGTGTTCAAGTTCCCAAAGGCTTTTTGGCAGTCTGCGTGGGACGTGGAGAAGGTGAGCTGAAGTTAGACCTCTCCAAGATTGATGTTGTAACAATCTATGGTGGTATTGACTCCATTCCTGCAGACATAGTCATTTGGATAAGAGGTTTTTTGGGAGCAGCCCAATGTTGGAGGAGAAATTTTGTTAATTTTTCTTCTATTGTAGTTCATTTGCATTCGTTGGCAGTTGCAAAAGGTCTTCCAGTGGGGAAGCAAACAATGAGAGGCATTTGATGCTTTAAAACAAAAGATCAGTACAACTCCAGTACTTGCTTTTCTAGACTTGTGAGAGTTTTAGGCTGTTGTATGTGACTATGCCATGGCTGCAGTCTATTTCCAATATGGTAAGCCCATTTCTTTTTATTCATAAATTTTCAATGACAAAGTGTTTAAGTTGCAGCGACAAAGGCACTTCCATTAGATGGGTTTTCTTCTTCTATTCCACTCGGTCAAAAGGTATAAGAAAGGTATAAGCAACAAGTTGTTGGTGTACTTTCTAGGCCTATAGTTTGTATAACTATTTTCCTCAAGCATCATTTTGTTTTACATGAAAGTTATGTTCAGAAAAAATACATACTTTCAAGATGTATATTCAAGCTTAAGTCAAAGGAATCAAGTGGAGTGATTTGTTTACCATTTGCATCATAATGTATTATATCATTTTGGTAAGAAGGATGTTGATACTGATAGTAACATGGACAAGGCCAAAGAGTTCATTGAACGACTCCAAATGGTACATCAAACAGTGCAAGAACAACTTGAAAAGGTTAAAGGCAAGTACACAGAAAGGCACGACAAGAATCGTGGAGATCACAAGTTCTAATTCAGTGATCAATGGATCGAGATTGGAAAGGTGAGGGAACTGTACCCTCACCTGCTAGTCAATTGAAAGTGATCTTTTGGGGTCCAAAAGGCTTCCAGTGGGGAGGAGTGATCCGGTGGTCAAAATTCAAATTGTCAGAATCTTGTTAAGCTTAGTTTTAGATCTGCATATTGTCGCAATGTTATGTTCTGGGTCTAACTGATGTCTGGTACAGCTGCAAATTGAGAAAGTTTATTTTTAGATCTGTACGCAGGTTGGCTTCGGTAAAAGCGCGTGTATACGCGGGTTTTGCTCATTGAAGTAGCGTATATCTTTTGAAGCTTGATTTTGGGTTTACAGTGGGGTCTGACTGTTATTGCAGAGTTCTGTAGTCTGCTCTGTGTTCTGGTAACTGGTGATTGACAGGGTTCAGTGGTTCAGTGATTCAAAGTTTGGTTGTTTTATGCTTCAATGATCTGTTGTGAAAATTGAATGAATTAGGGTCTACAGATTGTAATGTTGTGCTTCAGGAATATCCAGTCTGAAAATGTATGAAAGGTGGTACCTGAAGGAAAGAAGATTGTAGGTCAGCACCTACGTACTAGTATCTTGGCTAGTACAAGAGCAAAGGGGGTTGGAGCTCCCTTCCAAGGAAGTTTGGAGAACGAGAGAAGGTTGTAGCCTTCTGCAGGTTGTAGCCTGCGTACTGGTATAAGGCTGCACCAGTACAAAAGATTGTAAACTGAAGTTTCATATTAAAGAAAGATAGAGACAACTTGCAGCAGGTGGTTTTCACCCACATTGGGTTTCCACCTTACATCTTGGTGTTCATGTGTGTGGTTTTTGATCTGTTCTGTTATACTGCACCTGTTTACTGTTAATGTGGTGAATAATGTCCTGATGAACTTAACTGAAGAATAAGCTAACTAAATTATGAGTTTTCTTCTTATACGCTGTTTTATTTAGTCACAGTAGCGTGTACACGCTGGTTCACCTAACTGAAGTAGCGTATATGTTTCTGAGCATTGAAAAAGTTTGATTGATCTGATAATACTGATTCACCCCCCCTCTCAGTATTATTTCCAACAGTTGGTATCGGAGCAGGTCCTTCAGAGAAGCTTGATCGCTTGAAGGTAGATCATTCATCATGAGCAACTACGAGAAAGAAGCATCAATCAGGCCACCGATTTTTGATGGGACAAACTTCAATTATTGGAAGGTAAGAGTTACTGCATATCTTCAATCTCTTGGTACAGAAGTTTGGAACATTGTAGAAACAGGCTATGCTTTTCCTTCAGCTACTCCTACAGATCCAGCTGAGAAAAAGCAGTATGAAACAAATGCAAAAGCAGTCAGTACTCTATTAGGAAGTATATCCCAAACAGAATTCATGAAGGTCATGCACTTCAAATCAGCAAAAGAGATATGGGACAAAATGATCACTAGCTATGAAGGAGATGAACAGGTAAAGCAAGCTAAACTTCAAACTCTCAGGATTCAATATGAGACTCTCAAGATGTATAATGATGAAAGTGTGGCTAATTATTTTCTTCGGGTAGATGAGATTGTTAATTGCATGAAAAATTTGGGTGAAGAAATAAAAGAGACTATAGTAGTTCAAAAGATTCTAAGATCATTATCCCCCAAGTTTGAATCTAAAGTATCTGCAATAGAAGAAAAAGAAAATCTCCGTGTTCTCACTATGTCTCAGCTACATGGAATTCTAACTGCTTATGAAATGAGAAAGGGAGGTCCATCTGACAGAAGGGAAGCTGCTTTTAAGGCATCAGGAAAAGAAGATTACTATGAAGCAAGCCATGTTCCAGAAGAAGAGGAAGAAGAATCAAATTTTGTCAGAAATCTTCAAAGGGGTTCTGGAAGGTTCAGAGGTAAGCTACCTTTCAAATGCTTTGCTTGTGGAAGAGTAGGTCATTATGCTGCAAAATGTCCCTATAAGGATAAAGGAAAAGAACCTGCTAGATGGAACAAGAAACAAAGTGCCAATAAGAAAAGCTACTACACCCATGAAGATAGTGATGGCTTATCAAACAGTGATGAAGATGAACAAGGTAATAAATATAAGCTGTTAATGGCATTTGAAGATGATGATTATGAGGATGCTGTAGATGTGGATAATCTCTATAATGAAATTACTAGACTCAAGAGATGCATAGAAGAAAAGAGTGTGATCATTGATACTTTGCAATTTCAAACTGATGAAAAGGAAAAACATCTTGAAAAACTAGAAGGTGAAATTGTTGGTCTCAGAAAAGAAATTGAGAAAACAAAAGCTATTAATCTTAAGTTTGTCAAAGGATCTGAAACTTTGGATGAGATTATCAATGTGCAGCGGTCTCCTCTAAACAAGACAGGTTTGGGCTATAATGGAGAAACCTCTCAAGCATCCACCTCAAAAAGTTATCTTGATGCAGCAAGAAGAAATGAGCAGAAGAACAATGAAGATAATCAGGTAAAGCAGGGACGAATTACAAACAGGAACTATCAGGGACAATCCTTCTTAAGGGTGAACAAAAGCTACAACCAACCACAGGTAAAATCTTCTCAGTTTGGCTCAAGAATAGATGAAAATAGAAATTACAACCAGTTGGCTGGTAGATTCAATAACCGCAGAAGCTTCTTCAATGGACAATGCTTTTCTTGCCATAACTTTGGTCACAAAGCAGCTCAGTGTGTTGCATATAAAACAATCATGACTAGGGAAGCTCAAAAACAAAGAAGTATGACAGGGATTACAAAGAGGACCTATAACAACTTTTCGGTTCTTGAAAATGAAGTTGAATGTTCTATTTGCAATAATTTTGGTCATAAAGACTCTGAATGCAGGAGCAGGTATCAGGAGAAAAAGGAACAAGCCACGAGCACCAAAAAATGGAGAATAAAGGAACCTCAGACAGAAAGATGTGGGATAGCTTTTTATGCAGAAGGACAGGAAAATCTATGGTACATTGACAGTGGATGTTCGAAACATATGACAGGTGATAAAGAAAAACTTGAATCTTATTCTACTTTAGAAAAGGGAAAGAAAGTTTCTTTTGGAAATGATACTCCTGCAACTATAAAAGGAAAAGGTATTGCTCCTTTGAAAGAAAAGGTCAAGGCTGGAAATGTTTTATATGTTGATGGATTGAAGCATAATCTACTAAGTGTCAGCCAGATGTGTGATCAAAAAACCGAGGTTATTTTCAGATCGAATGGATGTCTTGTTCGTGATCTTGATACAGGTAAAACAGTTCTCAAAGGCAAAAGAACTCCAAATAATCTGTACATATTTGAAGAAGGACAACAACAATGCTATCTTAGCAAGGATGAAGAGCACTGGTTATGGCATCGAAGGTTGGGACATCTAAGCTTCTCACAAATAAGGAAAGCATGCAAATATCAGGCAGTTCGCGATCTTCCAGATATCAAAATTCCAGACAACACCATATGCAAATCTTGTCAGTTTGGAAAGCAAACCAGAACTAACTTTCCAGAGAAGGAAGGATCAGCTAGCTTGCCTCTTGAGCTAGTCCATACAGATGTATGTGGTCCATTTAGGAAAAGGACACCTCGAGGAGAGGAATATCTGATATTATTCATTGATGATTTCTCAAGGTTTGTTTGGTTAGGGCTTATGAAGCACAAAGATGAAGCATTCGAAAAATTCAAATCCTTCAAAGCATTGGCTGAAAATGAATCAGGACACAAAATTAAGTGCCTCAGATCTGACAGAGGTGGGGAGTTCACATCAAATGAATTTTTCGATTTCTGCGATGAACATGGGATAAGAAGAGAATTCTCTACAGCTAGAACTCCTCAGCAAAATGGGGTTGTGGAAAGAATGAACAGAACTATCCAACAAATGGCTCGTGCTATGCTCGATGAATCAGGTACTCCTGCAACCTTCTGGGGTGAAGCTGCACATGCTGCTGTTATTATTCTTAACAAAACAAATGTCCGAGTAAACAGCACTCAAACACCTCATGAGCTTTGGAGTGGTAAAACTCCTTCCGTGAAGCATTTCAAAATCTTTGGGAGCAAATGTTATATTAAGAATACTGATGAGCAACTTGGCAAACTTGAACCTAGAGCAGATGAGGGCATTCTTCTTGGTTATTCTCCACATAGCAAAGCATACAAGTGCTACAATAAAAGACTTGGCAGAATTGTTGACAGTATTGATATAGTGGTTGATGAGAAGGGATATATTCCTAGGCAAGTTCATCATGAAGACATTGAAGAAGATGAAGGTTACTCTCAAAGGCGAAATAATGAAGAAGAAGAACCTCAAGAAGAAGAAGAATCTCAAGAAGAACCAGAGGAGCAGACAAGAATAGAAGAGAAGACTCCATCCAGATATGTCCAAAAGAATCATCCAGAAACTCAGATTGTGGGGCAGAAAGAAGCAGGAGTACAAACAAGAAGGACACTTGCAGAAGCTTCAAGCTACTTGGCACTACTCTCCTCCACTGAACCACAAAATGTGAAAGAGGCATGCAAAGATGAATGTTGGGTCAAAGCAATGGATGAAGAACTTGAGCAAATCGAAAAGAACAACACTTGGGAATTAGTTCCTAGACCAAAAGATAAGAATGTAATAGGAACAAAATGGGTCTTCAAGAATAAATTAAATGAAAATGGAGAAGTAATTAGAAACAAGGCCAGACTTGTTTGTAAAGGGTATGCACAGCAAGAAGGAATAGATTTTGAAGAGACCTTTGCTCCTGTGGCAAGACTAGAGGCCATCCGAATGTTCCTTGCTCTCTCAAGCTTTCAAAACTTCAAGGTATTTCAAATGGACGTGAAATCAGCCTTCCTGAATGGAGACTTAGAAGAAGAAGTATATATTGAGCAGCCAGATGGCTTCATTCTTGGGAATGATCCAAACCTTGTATGCAGATTGAAAAAGGCACTCTATGGACTCAAACAAGCTCCAAGGGCTTGGTACTATCGGTTGGACAAATATCTTCACCAACAAGGCTTTTCAAAAGGATCAGCAGATAGCAATCTCTATATAAAAGTTGAAAATAACAAATTGCTAATTCTTGTTGTTTATGTAGATGATATTATTTTTGGCAGCAATGAAGAGACTATGAGTCAAAACTTTGCCTTGGTTATGCAGAAAGAATTCGAAATGTCACTTCTTGGAGAATTGACATATTTTCTTGGATTGCAAATCCAACAAAATGAAGGAGGTATCTTCTTGTCTCAAACCAAATACCTCAAACAGATCTTGAAGAAGTATGGCATGGAAGAGTCAAAGCCAGTTTGTACACCCATGGTTACAGGATGCAGCCTCAGTGCTAATGATGAATCAGCAGCAGTTCACCAACCCACTTATAGATCCATGATTGGGAGTTTGCTTTATTTGACAGGTACTCGACCAGATATTACACATGCTGCAGTAGGAATGGTTGGAAGATTTCAAGCCAACCCAAAGGAAACTCATCTTCAGGCAGTCAAAAGAATCTTCAAATATCTTCAAGGGACCCAAAACTATGGCTTATGGTATCCTAGAAATACAGATCTCACTCTTCATGCTTACACAGATGCAGATTGGGCTGGAAGTGTGGATGATAGGAAAAGCACAAGTGGTGGTGCTTTCTTCATGGGTTCCAGATTAGTATCTTGGTTCAGCAAGAAACAGAGTTCGATTGCCTTATCTACAGCTGAAGCAGAATATGTGGCTGCGGCATCTTGTTGCACACAACTTCTTTGGATGATGCAGACCTTGCAGGACTTTCAAATCACTTGCACTCCACCAGTTTCTATCTTATGTGATAATACTAGTGCAATCAGCATTTCAAAGAATCCAGTCATGCACTCAAAGACCAAGCACATACCAATCAAGTACCATTTTCTCCGGGAACAAGTGCTTGAGCAGAAGGTCAAGTTGGAGTATGTTCCTTCTAAGGAACAAGTTGCTGATATTCTCACAAAACCACTGCCCAGGGAAACTTTTGAACATCTCAGACAAAAGCTGGGAGTAGTTGATGCTTCATCCTGCTGTTGAAGCTTGTCTGTTCTACAGAAAAGTTGGTATACGCAAGTTACGAAAGGTATATACGCGGATTTATGATGAGAAAGTCGCGTGTACGGTGTACGCTTGTTGCAGAGATTATATCCGCGTACATACGCTGTTTCATGCAGGAGAAATCGCGTATATGAAGTTCTGAACAGCAAGGGCAAACTCTGGAGTTCTGAACAGCAATGGGTATGTCAGAATTCTTCAGGCACGGTTTCAGGGGGTGCAGCAGGCACAGGTTCAGGGGGAGCAGCTTAAAAGTCTCATAAAGCATTGTTGGCATTCAGATGTTTTGGTTGTTGATTTCAGGAAAAGGAGCTCAGAAAGAAATCCTGGTTGCTGATCTAAAAAGATGTTTATCATATGCTGCTGGTGACTTTCATAAGTCTTGGTCTAGATCTGTTGTCTCTATGTCATGTATCTCTCTTGCGATGTCTCTTTTATGGTGTCAAGGTCATGTAACGGCCTATGTTGGTTTCCCCACTATTCCTGGGATGAATGCTGTAATATAATTGGTTGTTTCTGTTATGTCCCCTCTTGGTAGGGAGTATGGATGTATGTATTGAGTTTTTTTGGTGATAGGAAGGTCCCTTATGGTGTATAAGTCTTGGTTCTTGTTGAAGAACATCTTTTGCAGCACAGCCAAGCAGAGGTATCAGCATGTCCTCAGGGGGAGCACAGCCCTTTGCCCTTGATGTCAAAGGGGGAGAGTGACTTGGTGTGGTGGTTGCCATCAAGTCCAAAGGGGGAGATTGTTGGCATTATGATTCAAGTGTTGTCCTTGATGGCAACTCACTCAGAGGATGGTACAGGTGCTCAGAGGTTGGTACAGGTGATGGCAACTTAATCAGAAGACAGATCTTAGTACAGCATGCCAAGGAAGTTCATATACGCAGGTTCGTTAAGCCCAAGTCGCGTGTACACGCTAGTTGGATTCAGAAAAAGCGCGTGTATGTGGAAAAGTACCTTTTGGTCCATGGTGGTTAGTCCTTGGAAGTTGTGCCTATGATTTCGGACCATTGTGTCTCGACGGGCGTGTCGATCCCTAGTTTTGAAGTTGATGGTATTGTGTTACTATGGTTTTGGCTCTTGGTATTGAGCAAGGCCTAAGGCTATATAAGGAGAAGAAGATCATTAGGCAAATACATCTTTCGACAAGGCTTGAATATCTAAGAGAGAAAGAGATCTGATATGCAGGTTCTGGGTTGCTTGATCTAAGCCAAGGAGAGATCACATCGGTTGATGGAAGACTAGATCTAAGGATAGATCGGGATCTAATGGTTTGAAATGCACTATCATGATATGGTTGATTATGCGTATTTCTAGATCTGCATATTGTCGCAATGTTATGTTCTGGGTCTAACTGATGTCTGGTACAGCTGCAAATTGAGAAAGTTTATTTTTAGATCTGTACGCAGGTTGGCTTCGGTAAAAGCGCGTGTATACGCGGGTTTTGCTCATTGAAGTAGCGTATATCTTTTGAAGCTTGATTTTGGGTTTACAGTGGGGTCTGACTGTTATTGCAGAGTTCTGTAGTCTGCTCTGTGTTCTGGTAACTGGTGATTGACAGGGTTCAGTGGTTCAGTGATTCAAAGTTTGGTTGTTTTATGCTTCAATGATCTGTTGTGAAAATTGAATGAATTGGGTCTACAGATTGTAATGTTGTGCTTCAGGAATATCCAGTCTGAAAATGTATGAAAGGTGGTACCTGAAGGAAAGAAGATTGTAGGTCAGCACCTACGTACTAGTATCTTGGCTAGTACAAGAGCAAAGGGGGTTGGAGCTCCCTTCCAAGGAAGTTTGGAGAACGAGAGAAGGTTGTAGCCTTCTGCAGGTTGTAGCCTGCGTACTGGTATAAGGCTGCACCAGTACAAAAGATTGTAAACTGAAGTTTCATATTAAAGAAAGATAGAGACAACTTGCAGCAGGTGGTTTTCACCCACATTGGGTTTCCACCTTATATCTTGGTGTTCATGTGTGTGGTTTTTGATCTGTTCTGTTATACTGCACCTGTTTACTGTTAATGTGGTGAATAATGTCCTGATGAACTTAACTGAAGAATAAGCTAACTAAATTATGAGTTTTCTTCTTATACGCTGTTTTATTTAGTCACAGTAGCGTGTACACGCTGGTTCACTTAACTGAAGTAGCGTATATGTTTCTGAGCATTGAAAAAGTTTGATTGATCTGATAATACTGATTCACCCCCCCTCTCAGTATTATTTCCAACAATTGGTATCAGAGCAGGTCCTTCAGAGAAGCTTGATCGCTTGAAGGTAGATCATTCATCATGAGCAACTACGAGAAAGAAGCATCAATCAGGCCACCGATTTTTGATGGGACAAATTTCAATTATTGGAAGGTAAGAGTTACTGCATATCTTCAATCTCTTGGTACAGAAGTTTGGAACATTGTAGAAACAGGCTATGCTTTTCCTTCAGCTACTCCTACAGATCCAGCTGAGAAAAAGCAGTATGAAACAAATGCAAAAGCAGTCAGTACTCTATTAGGAAGTATATCCCAAACAGAATTCATGAAGGTCATGCACTTCAAATCAGCAAAAGAGATATGGGACAAAATGATCACTAGCTATGAAGGAGATGAACAGGTAAAGCAAGCTAAACTTCAAACTCTCAGGATTCAATATGAGACTCTCAAGATGTATAATGATGAAAGTGTGGCTAATTATTTTCTTCGGGTAGATGAGATTGTTAATTGTATGAAAAATTTGGGTGAAGAAATAAAAGAGACTATAGTAGTTCAAAAGATTCTAAGATCATTATCCCCCAAGTTTGAATCTAAAGTATCTGCAATAGAAGAAAAAGAAAATCTCCGTGTTCTCACTATGTCTCAGCTACATGGAATTCTAACTGCTTATGAAATGAGAAAGGGAGGTCCATCTGACAGAAGGGAAGCTGCTTTTAAGGCATCAGGAAAAGAAGATTACTATGAAGCAAGCCATGTTCCAGAAGAAGAGGAAGAAGAATCAAATTTTGTCAGAAATCTTCAAAGGGGTTCTGGAAGGTTCAGAGGTAAGCTACCTTTCAAATGCTTTGCTTGTGGAAGAGTAGGTCATTATGCTGCAAAATGTCCCTATAAGGATAAAGGAAAAGAACCTGCTAGATGGAACAAGAAACAAAGTGCAAATAAGAAAAGCTACTACACCCATGAAGATAGTGATGGCTTATCAAACAGTGATGAAGATGAACAAGGTAATAAATATAAGCTGTTAATGGCATTTGAAGATGATGATTATGAGGATGCTGTAGATGTGGATAATCTCTATAATGAAATTACTAGACTCAAGAGATGCATAGAAGAAAAGAGTGTGATCATTGATACTTTGCAATTTCAAATTGATGAAAAGGAAAAACATCTTGAAAAACTAGAAGGTGAAATTGTTGGTCTCAGAAAAGAAATTGAGAAAACAAAAGCTATTAATCTTAAGTTTGTCAAAGGATCTGAAACTTTGGATGAGATTATCAATGTGCAGCGGTCTCCTCTAAACAAGACAGGTTTGGGCTATAATGGAGAAACCTCTCAAGCATCCACCTCAAAAAGTTATCTTGATGCAGCAAGAAGAAATGAGCAGAAGAACAATGAAGATAATCAGGTAAAGCAGGGACGAATTACAAACAGAAACTATCAGGGACAATCCTTCTTAAGGGTGAACAAAAGCTACAACCAACCACAGGTAAAATCTTCTCAGTTTGGCTCAAGAATAGATGAAAATAGAAATTACAATCAGTTGGCTGGTAGATTCAATAACCGCAGAAGCTTCTTCAATGGACAATGCTTTTCTTGCCATAACTTTGGTCACAAAGCAGCTCAATGTGTTGCATATAAAACAATCATGACTAGGGAAGCTCAAAAACAAAGAAGTATGACAGGGATTACAAAGAGGACCTATAACAACTTTTCGGTTCTTGAAAATGAAGTTGAATGTTCTATTTGCAATAATTTTGGTCATAAAGACTCTGAATGCAGGAGCAGGTTTCAGGAGAAAAAGGAACAAGCCACGAGCACCAAAAAATGGAGAATAAAGGAACCTCAGACAGAAAGATGTGGGATAGCTTTTTATGCAGAAGGACAGGAAAATCTATGGTACATTGACAGTGGATGTTCGAAACATATGACAGGTGATAAAGAAAAACTTGAATCTTATTCTACTTTAGAAAAGGGAAAGAAAGTTTCTTTTGGAAATGATACTCCTGCAACTATAAAAGGAAAAGGTATTGCTCCTTTGAAAGAAAAGGTCAAGGCTGGAAATGTTTTGTATGTTGATGGATTGAAGCATAATCTACTAAGTGTCAGCCAGATGTGTGATCAAAAAACCGAGGTTATTTTCAGATCGAATGGATGTCTTGTTCGTGATCTTGATACAGGTAAAACAGTTCTCAAAGGCAAAAGAACTCCAAATAATCTGTACATATTTGAAGAAGGACAACAACAATGCTATCTTAGCAAGGATGAAGAGCACTGGTTATGGCATCGAAGGTTGGGACATCTAAGCTTCTCACAAATAAGGAAAGCATGCAAATATCAGGCAGTTCGCGATCTTCCAGATATCAAAATTCCAGACAACACCATATGCAAATCTTGTCAGTTTGGAAAGCAAACCAGAACTAACTTTCCAGAGAAGGAAGGATCAGCTAGCTTGCCTCTTGAGCTAGTCCATACAGATGTATGTGGTCCATTTAGGAAAAGGACACCTCGAGGAGAAGAATATCTGATATTATTCATTGATGATTTCTCAAGGTTTGTTTGGTTAGGGCTTATGAAGCACAAAGATGAAGCATTCGAAAAATTCAAATCCTTCAAAGCATTGGCTGAAAATGAATCAGGACACAAAATTAAGTGCCTCAGATCTGACAGAGGTGGGGAGTTCACATCAAATGAATTTTTCGATTTCTGCGATGAACATGGGATAAGAAGAGAATTCTCTACAGCTAGAACTCCTCAGCAAAATGGGGTTGTGGAAAGAATGAACAGAACTATCCAACAAATGGCTCGTGCTATGCTCGATGAATCAGGTACTCCTGCAACCTTCTGGGGTGAAGCTGCACATGCTGCTGTTATTATTCTTAACAAAACAAATGTCCGAGTAAACAGCACTCAAACACCTCATGAGCTTTGGAGTGGTAAAACTCCTTCCGTGAAGCATTTCAAAATCTTTGGGAGCAAATGTTATATTAAGAATACTGATGAGCAACTTGGCAAACTTGAACCTAGAGCAGATGAGGGCATTCTTCTTGGTTATTCTCCACATAGCAAAGCATACAAGTGCTACAATAAAAGACTTGGCAGAATTGTTGACAGTATTGATATAGTGGTTGATGAGAAGGGATATATTCCTAGGCAAGTTCATCATGAAGACATTGAAGAAGATGAAGGTTACTCTCAAAGGCGAAATGATGAAGAAGAAGAACCTCAAGAAGAAGAAGAATCTCAAGAAGAACCAGAGGAGCAGACAAGAATAGAAGAGAAGACTCCATCCAGATATGTCCAAAAGAATCATCCAGAAACTCAGATTGTGGGGCAGAAAGAAGCAGGAGTACAAACAAGAAGGACACTTGCAGAAGCTTCAAGCTACTTGGCACTACTCTCCTCCACTGAACCACAAAATGTGAAAGAGGCATGCAAAGATGAATGTTGGGTCAAAGCAATGGATGAAGAACTTGAGCAAATCGAAAAGAACAACACTTGGGAATTAGTTCCTAGACCAAAAGATAAGAATGTAATAGGAACAAAATGGGTCTTCAAGAATAAATTAAATGAAAATGGAGAAGTAATTAGAAACAAGGCCAGACTTGTTTGTAAAGGGTATGCACAGCAAGAAGGAATAGATTTTGAAGAGACCTTTGCTCCTGTGGCAAGACTAGAGGCCATCCGAATGTTCCTTGCTCTCTCAAGCTTTCAAAACTTCAAGGTATTTCAAATGGACGTGAAATCAGCCTTCCTGAATGGAGACTTAGAAGAAGAAGTATATATTGAGCAGCCAGATGGCTTCATTCTTGGGAATGATCCAAACCTTGTATGCAGATTGAAAAAGGCACTCTATGGACTCAAACAAGCTCCAAGGGCTTGGTACTATCGGTTGGACAAATATCTTCACCAACAAGGCTTTTCAAAAGGATCAGCAGATAGCAATCTCTATATAAAAGTTGAAAATAACAAATTGCTAATTCTTGTTGTTTATGTAGATGATATTATTTTTGGCAGCAATGAAGAGACTATGAGTCAAAACTTTGCCTTGGTTATGCAGAAAGAATTCGAAATGTCACTTCTTGGAGAATTGACATATTTTCTTGGATTGCAAATCCAACAAAATGAAGGAGGTATCTTCTTGTCTCAAACCAAATACCTCAAGCAGATCTTGAAGAAGTATGGCATGGAAGAGTCAAAGCCAGTATGTACACCCATGGTTACAGGATGCAGCCTCAGTGCAAATGATGAATCAGCAGCAGTTCACCAACCCACTTATAGATCCATGATTGGGAGTTTGCTTTATTTGACAGGTACTCGACCAGATATTACACATGCAGTAGGAATGGTTGGAAGATTTCAAGCCAACCCAAAGGAAACTCATCTTCAGGCAGTCAAAAGAATCTTCAAATATCTTCAAGGGACCCAAAACTATGGCTTATGGTATCCTAGAAATACAGATCTCACTCTTCATGCTTACACAGATGCAGATTGGGCTGGAAGTGTGGATGATAGGAAAAGCACAAGTGGTGGTGCTTTCTTCATGGGTTCCAGATTAGTATCTTGGTTCAGCAAGAAACAGAGTTCGATTGCCTTATCTACAGCTGAAGCAGAATATGTGGCTGCAGCATCTTGTTGCACACAACTTCTTTGGATGATGCAGACCTTGCAGGACTTTCAAATCACTTGCACTCCACCTGTCTCTATCTTATGTGATAATACAAGTGCAATCAGCATTTCAAAGAATCCAGTCATGCACTCAAAGACCAAGCACATACCAATCAAGTACCATTTTCTTCGGGAACAAGTGCTTGAGCAGAAGGTCAAGTTGGAGTATGTTCCTTCTAAGGAACAAGTTGCTGATATTCTCACAAAACCACTGCCCAGGGAAACTTTTGAATATCTCAGACAAAAGCTGGGAGTAGTTGATGCTTCATCCTGTTGTTGAAGATTGTTTGTTCTACAGAAAAGTTGGTATACGCAGGTTACGAAAGGTATATACGCGTATACACGCGGATTTATGATGGGAAAGTCGCGTGTATGGTGTACGCTTGTTGCAGAGATTATATCCGCGTACATACGCTGTTTCATGCAGGAGAAATCGCGTATATGAAGTTCTGAACAGCAAGGGCAAACTCTGGAGTTCTGAACAGCAATGGGTATGTCAGAATTCTTCAGGCACGGTTTCAGGGGGTGCAGCAGGCACAGGTTCAGGGGGAGCAGCTTAAAAGTCTCATAAAGCATTGTTGGCATTCAGATGTTTTGGTTGTTGGTTTCAGGAGAAGGAGCTCAGAAAGAAATCCTGGTTGCTGATCTAAAAGATGTTTATCAGATGCTGCTGGTGACTTTCATAAGTCTTGGTCTAGATCTGTTGTCTCTATGTCATGTATCTCTCTTGCGATATCTCTTTTATGGTGTCAAGGTCATGTAACGGCCTATGTTGGTTTCCCCACTATGCCTGGGATGAATGCTGTAATATAATTGGTTGTTTCTGATATGTCCCCTCTTGGTAGGGAGTATGGATGTATGTATTGAGTCTTTTGGTGATAGGAAGGTCCCTTATGGTGTATAAGTCTTGGTTCTTGTTGAAGAACATCTTTTGCAGCACACAGCCAAGCAGAGGTATCAGCATGTCCTCAGGGGGAGCACAGCCCTTTGCCCTTGATGTCAAAGGGGGAGAGTGACTTGGTGTGGTGGTTGCCATCAAGTCCAAAGGGGGAGATTGTTGGCATTATGATTCAAGTGTTGTCCTTGATGGCAACTCACTCAGAGGATGGTACAGGTGCTCAGAGGTTGGTACAGGTGATGGCAACTTAATCAGAAGACAGATCTTAGTACAGCATGCCAAGGAAGTTCATATACGCAGGTTCGTTAAGCCCAAGTCGCGTGTACACGCTAGTTGGATTCAGAAAAAGCGCGTGTATGTGGAAAAGTACCTTTGGTCCATGGTGGTTAGTCCTTGGAAGTTGTGCCTATGATTTCGGACCATTGTGTCTCGACGGGCGTGTCGATCCCTAGTTTTGAAGTTGATGGTATTGTGTTACTATGGTTTTGGCTCTTGGTATTGAGCAAGGCCTAAGGCTATATAAGGAGAAGAAGATCATTAGGCAAAATCATCTTTCGACAAGGCTTGAATATCTAAGAGAGAAAGAGATCTGATATGCAGGTTCTGGGTTGCTTGATCTAAGCCAAGGAGAGATCACATCGGTTGATGGAAGACTAGATCTAAGGATAGATCGGGATCTAATGGTTTGAAATGCACTATCATGATATGGTTGATTATGCGTATTTCTAGATCTGCATATTGTCGCAATGTTATGTTCTGGGTCTAACTGATGTCTGGTACAGCTGCAAATTGAGAAAGTTTATTTTTAGATCTGTACGCAGGTTGGCTTCGGTAAAAGCGCGTGTATACGCGGGTTTTGCTCATTGAAGTAGCGTATATCTTTTGAAGCTTGATTTTGGGTTTACAGTGGGGTCTGACTGTTATTGCAGAGTTCTGTAGTCTGCTCTGTGTTCTGGTAACTGGTGATTGACAGGGTTCAGTGGTTCAGTGATTCAAAGTTTGGTTGTTTTATGCTTCAATGATCTGTTGTGAAAATTGAATGAATTGGGTCTACAGATTGTAATGTTGTGCTTCAGGAATATCCAGTCTGAAAATGTATGAAAGGTGGTACCTGAAGGAAAGAAGATTGTAGGTCAGCACCTACGTACTAGTATCTTGGCTAGTACAAGAGCAAAGGGGGTTGGAGCTCCCTTCCAAGGAAGTTTGGAGAACGAGAGAAGGTTGTAGCCTTCTGCAGGTTGTAGCCTGCGTACTGGTATAAGGCTGCACCAGTACAAAAGATTGTAAACTGAAGTTTCATATTAAAGAAAGATAGAGACAACTTGCAGCAGGTGGTTTTCACCCACATTGGGTTTCCACCTTATATCTTGGTGTTCATGTGTGTGGTTTTTGATCTGTTCTGTTATACTGCACCTGTTTACTGTTAATGTGGTGAATAATGTCCTGATGAACTTAACTGAAGAATAAGCTAACTAAATTATGAGTTTTCTTCTTATACGCTGTTTTATTTAGTCACAGTAGCGTGTACACGCTGGTTCACCTAACTGAAGTAGCGTATATGTTTCTGAGCATTGAAAAAGTTTGATTGATCTGATAATACTGATTCACCCCCCCTCTCAGTATTATTTCCAACAGTTGGTATCGTATCGAGCAGGTCCTTCAGAGAAGCTTGATCGCTTGAAGGTAGATCATTCATCATGAGCAACTACGAGAAAGAAGCATCAATCAGGCCACCGATTTTTGATGGGACAAACTTCAATTATTGGAAGGTAAGAGTTACTGCATATCTTCAATCTCTTGGTACAGAAGTTTGGAACATTGTAGAAACAGGCTATGCTTTTCCTTCAGCTACTCCTACAGATCCAGCTGAGAAAAAGCAGTATGAAACAAATGCAAAAGCAGTCAGTACTCTATTAGGAAGTATATCCCAAACAGAATTCATGAAGGTCATGCACTTCAAATCAGCAAAAGAGATATGGGACAAAATGATCACTAGCTATGAAGGAGATGAACAGGTAAAGCAAGCTAAACTTCAAACTCTCAGGATTCAATATGAGACTCTCAAGATGTATAATGATGAAAGTGTGGCTAATTATTTTCTTCGGGTAGATGAGATTGTTAATTGCATGAAAAATTTGGGTGAAGAAATAAAAGAGACTATAGTAGTTCAAAAGATTCTAAGATCATTATCCCCCAAGTTTGAATCTAAAGTATCTGCAATAGAAGAAAAAGAAAATCTCCGTGTTCTCACTATGTCTCAGCTACATGGAATTCTAACTGCTTATGAAATGAGAAAGGGAGGTCCATCTGACAGAAGGGAAGCTGCTTTTAAGGCATCAGGAAAAGAAGATTACTATGAAGCAAGCCATGTTCCAGAAGAAGAGGAAGAAGAATCAAATTTTGTCAGAAATCTTCAAAGGGGTTCTGGAAGGTTCAGAGGTAAGCTACCTTTCAAATGCTTTGCTTGTGGAAGAGTAGGTCATTATGCTGCAAAATGTCCTATAAGGATAAAGGAAAAGAACCTGCTAGATGGAACAAGAAACAAAGTGCAAATAAGAAAAGCTACTACACCCATGAAGATAGTGATGGCTTATCAAACAGTGATGAAGATGAACAAGGTAATAAATATAAGCTGTTAATGGCATTTGAAGATGATGATTATGAGGATGCTGTAGATGTGGATAATCTCTATAATGAAATTACTAGACTCAAGAGATGCATAGAAGAAAAGAGTGTGATCATTGATACTTTGCAATTTCAAATTGATGAAAAGGAAAAACATCTTGAAAAACTAGAAGGTGAAATTGTTGGTCTCAGAAAAGAAATTGAGAAAACAAAAGCTATTAATCTTAAGTTTGTCAAAGGATCTGAAACTTTGGATGAGATTATCAATGTGCAGCGGTCTCCTCTAAACAAGACAGGTTTGGGCTATAATGGAGAAACCTCTCAAGCATCCACCTCAAAAAGTTATCTTGATGCAGCAAGAAGAAATGAGCAGAAGAACAATGAAGATAATCAGGTAAATCAGGGACAATCCTTCTTAAGGGTGAACAAAAGCTACAACCAACCACAGGTAAAATCTTCTCAGTTTGGCTCAAGAATAGATGAAAATAGAAATTACAATCAGTTGGCTGGTAGATTCAATAACCGCAGAAGCTTCTTCAATGGACAATGCTTTTCTTGCCATAACTTTGGTCACAAAGCAGCTCAATGTGTTGCATATAAAACAATCATGACTAGGGAAGCTCAAAAACAAAGAAGTATGACAGGGATTACAAAGAGGACCTATAACAACTTTTCGGTTCTTGAAAATGAAGTTGAATGTTCTATTTGCAATAATTTTGGTCATAAAGACTCTGAATGCAGGAGCAGGTATCAGGAGAAAAAGGAACAAGCCACGAGCACCAAAAAATGGAGAATAAAGGAACCTCAGACAGAAAGATGTGGGATAGCTTTTTATGCAGAAGGACAGGAAAATCTATGGTACATTGACAGTGGATGTTCGAAACATATGACAGGTGATAAAGAAAAACTTGAATCTTATTCTACTTTAGAAAAGGGAAAGAAAGTTTCTTTTGGAAATGATACTCCTGCAACTATAAAAGGAAAAGGTATTGCTCCTTTGAAAGAAAAGGTCAAGGCTGGAAATGTTTTATATGTTGATGGATTGAAGCATAATCTACTAAGTGTCAGCCAGATGTGTGATCAAAAAACCGAGGTTATTTTCAGATCGAATGGATGTCTTGTTCGTGATCTTGATACAGGTAAAACAGTTCTCAAAGGCAAAAGAACTCCAAATAATCTGTACATATTTGAAGAAGGACAACAACAATGCTATCTTAGCAAGGATGAAGAGCACTGGTTATGGCATCGAAGGTTGGGACATCTAAGCTTCTCACAAATAAGGAAAGCATGCAAATATCAGGCAGTTCGCGATCTTCCAGATATCAAAATTCCAGACAACACCATATGCAAATCTTGTCAGTTTGGAAAGCAAACCAGAACTAACTTTCCAGAGAAGGAAGGATCAGCTAGCTTGCCTCTTGAGCTAGTCCATACAGATGTATGTGGTCCATTTAGGAAAAGGACACCTCGAGGAGAAGAATATCTGATATTATTCATTGATGATTTCTCAAGGTTTGTTTGGTTAGGGCTTATGAAGCACAAAGATGAAGCATTCGAAAAATTCAAATCCTTCAAAGCATTGGCTGAAAATGAATCAGGACACAAAATTAAGTGCCTCAGATCTGACAGAGGTGGGGAGTTCACATCAAATGAATTTTTCGATTTCTGCGATGAACATGGGATAAGAAGAGAATTCTCTACAGCTAGAACTCCTCAGCAAAATGGGGTTGTGGAAAGAATGAACAGAACTATCCAACAAATGGCTCGTGCTATGCTCGATGAATCAGGTACTCCTGCAACCTTCTGGGGTGAAGCTGCACATGCTGCTGTTTTATTCTTAACAAAACAAATGTCCGAGTAAACAGCACTCAAACACCTCATGAGCTTTGGAGTGGTAAAACTCCTTCCGTGAAGCATTTCAAAATCTTTGGGAGCAAATGTTATATTAAGAATACTGATGAGCAACTTGGCAAACTTGAACCTAGAGCAGATGAGGCATTCTTCTTGGTTATTCTCCACATAGCAAAGCATACAAGTGCTACAATAAAAGACTTAGCAGAATTGTTGACAGTATTGATATAGTGGTTGATGAGAAGGGATATATTCCTAGGCAAGTTCATCATGAAGACATTGAAGAAGATGAAGGTTACTCTCAAAGGCGAAATAATGAAGAAGAAGAACCTCAAGAAGAAGAAGAATCTCAAGAAGAACCAGAGGAGCAGACAAGAATAGAAGAGAAGACTCCATCCAGATATGTCCAAAAGAATCATCCAGAAACTCAGATTGTGGGGCAGAAAGAAGCAGGAGTACAAACAAGAAGGACACTTGCAGAAGCTTCAAGCTACTTGGCACTACTCTCCTCCACTGAACCACAAAATGTGAAAGAGGCATGCAAAGATGAATGTTGGGTCAAAGCAATGGATGAAGAACTTGAGCAAATCGAAAAGAACAACACTTGGAATTAGTTCCTAGACCAAAAGATAAGAATGTAATAGGAACAAAATGGGTCTCTCAAGAATAAATTAAATGAAAATGGAGAAGTAACTAGAAACAAGGCCAGACTTGTTTGTAAAGGGTATGCACAGCAAGAAGGAATAGATTTTGAAGAGACCTTTGCTCCTGTGGCAAGACTAGAGGCCATCCGAATGTTCCTTGCTCTCTCAAGCTTTCAAAACTTCAAGGTATTTCAAATGACGTGAAATCAGCCTTCCTGAATGGAGACTTAGAAGAAGAAGTATATATTGAGCAGCCAGATGGCTTCATTCTTGGGAATGATCCAAACCTTGTATGCAGATTGAAAAAGGCACTCTATGGACTCAAACAAGCTCCAAGGGCTTGGTATTATCGGTTGGACAAATATCTTCACCAACAAGGCTTTTCAAAAGGATCAGCAGATAGCAATCTCTATATAAAAGTTGAAAATAACAAATTGCTAATTCTTGTTGTTTATGTAGATGATATTATTTTTGGCAGCAATGAAGAGACTATGAGTCAAAACTTTGCCTTGGTTATGCAGAAAGAATTCGAAATGTCACTTCTTGGAGAATTGACATATTTCTTGGATTGCAAATCCAACAAAATGAAGGAGGTATCTTCTTGTCTCAAACCAAATACCTCAAACAGATCTTGAAGAAGTATGGCATGGAAGAGTCAAAGCCAGTATGTACACCCATGGTTACAGGATGCAGCCTCAGTGCAAATGATGAATCAGCAGCAGTTCACCAACCCACTTATAGATCCATGATTGGGAGTTTGCTTTATTTGACAGTACTCGACCAGATATTACACATGCTGTAGGAATGGTTGGAAGATTTCAAGCCAACCCAAAGGAAACTCATCTTCAGGCAGTCAAAAGAATCTTCAAAATCTTCAAGGGACCCAAAACTATGGCTTATGGTATCCTAGAAATACAGATCTCACTCTTCATGCTTACACAGATGCAGATTGGGCTGGAAGTGGGATGATAGGAAAAGCACAAGTGGTGGTGCTTTCTTCATGGGTTCCAGATTAGTATCTTGGTTCAGCAAGAAACAAAGTTCGATTGCCTTATCTACAGCTGAAGCAGAATATGTGGCTGCCATCTTGTTGCCACACAACTTCTTTGGATGATGCAGACCTTGCAGGACTTTCAAATCACTTGCACTCCACCCGTCTCTATCTTATGTGATAATACAAGTGCAATCAGCATTTCAAAGAATCCAGTCATGCACTCAAAGACCAAGCACATACCAATCAAGTACCATTTTCTTCGGGAACAAGTGCTTGAGCAGAAGGTCAAGTTGGAGTATGTTCCTTCTAAGGACAAGTTGCTGATATTCTCACAAAACCACTGCCCAGGGAAACTTTTGAATATCTCAGACAAAAGCTGGGAGTAGTTGATGCTTCATCCTGCTGTTGAAGCTTGTCTGTTCTACAGAAAAAGTTGGTATACGCAAGTTACGAAAGGTATAAACGCGGATTTATGATGAAAAGTCGCGTGTACTGTGTACGCTTGTTGCAGAGATTAATATCCGCGTACATACGCTGTTTCATGCAGGAGAAATCGCGTATATGAAGTTCTGAACAGCAAGGGCAAAACTCTGGAGTTCTGAACAGCAATGGGTATGTCAGAATTCTTCAGGCACAGTTTCAGGGGTGCAGCAGGCACAGGT
Source organism: Pinus tabuliformis (assembly GCA_031772625.1). Classification (NCBI taxonomy): domain Eukaryota; kingdom Viridiplantae; phylum Streptophyta; class Pinopsida; order Pinales; family Pinaceae; genus Pinus; species Pinus tabuliformis. The sequence goes on from CM062814.1 coordinate 881,445,825, forward strand.
TCAGGGGAGCAGCTTAAAAGTCTCATAAAGCATTGGCATTCAGATGTTTTGGTTGTTGATTTCAGGAAAAGGAGCTCAGAAAGAAATCCTGGTTGCTGATCTAAAAGATGTTTATCATATGCTGCTGGTGACTTTCATAAGTCTTGGTCTAGATCTGTTGTCTCTATGTCATGTATCTCTCTTGCGATATCTCTTTTATGGTGTCAAGGTCATGTAACGGCCTATGTTGGTTTCCCCACTATTCCTGGGATGAATGCTGTAATATAATTGGTTGTTTCTGTTATGTCCCCTCTTGGTAGGGAGTATGGATGTATGTATTGAGTCTTTTGGTGATAGGAAGGTCCCTTATGGTGTATAAGTCTTGGTTCTTGTTGAAGCCATCTTTTGCAGCACAGCCAAGCAGAGGTATCAGCATGTCCTCAGGGGGAGCACAGCCCTTTGCCCTTGATGTCAAAGGGGGAGAGTGACTTGGTGTGGTGGTTGCCATCAAGTCCAAAGGGGGAGATTGTTGGCATTATGATTCAAGTGTTGTCCTTGATGGCAACTCACTCAGAGGAGGTAACAGGTGCTCAGAGGTTGGTACAGGTGATGGCAACTTAATCAGAAGACAGATCTTAGTACAGCATGCCAAGGAAGTTCATATACGCAGGTTCGTTAAGCCCAAGTCGCGTGTACACGCTAGTTTGATTCAGAAAAAGCGCGTGTACTGTGGAAAGTACCTTTTGGTCCATGGTGGTTAGTCCTTGGAAGTTGTGCCTATGATTTCGGACCATTGTGTCTCGACGGGCGTGTCGATCCCTAGTTTTGAAGTTGATGTATTGTGTTACTATGGTTTTGGCTCTTGGTATTGAGCAAGGCCTAAGGCTATATAAGGAGAAGAAGATCATTAGGCAAATACATCTTTCGACAAGGCTTGAATATCTAAGAGAGAAAGAGATCTGATATGCAGGTTCTGGGTTGCTTGATCTAGCCAAGAGAGATCACATCGGTTGATGGAAGGACTAGATCTAAGGATAGATCGGATCTAATGGTTTGAAATGCACTATCATGATATGGTTGATTATGCGTATTTCTAGATCTGCATATTGTCGCAATGTTATGTTTCTGGTCTAACTGATGTCTGGTACAGCTGCAAATTGAGAAAGGTTTATTTTAGGATCTGTACGCAGGTTGGCTTCGGTAAAAGCGCGTGTATACGCGGTTTTGCTCATTGAAGTAGCGTATATCTTTGAAGCTTGATTTTGGGTTTACAGTGGGGTCTGACTGTTATTGCAGAGTTCTGTAGTCTGCTCTGTGTTTGGTAACTGGATTGACAGGGTTCAGTGGTTCAGTGATTCAAAGTGTGGTTGTTTTAGCTTCAATGATCTGTTGTGAAATTGAATGAATTAGGGTCTACAGATTGTAATGTTGTGCTTCAGGAATATCCAGTCTGAAAATGTATGAAAGGTGGTACCTGAAGGAAAGTAGATTGTAGGTCAGCACCTACGTACTAGTATCTTGGCTAGTACAAGAGCAAAGGGGGTTGGAGCTCCTTCCAAGGAAGTTTGGAGAACGAGAGAAGGT